>JASXSY010003148.1:0-37283 GCA_034509805.1 Sipha maydis | reverse complement strand
TAAGTGTAGTTCTGTGAGACATATATAAAATCTATGTAATATAAAATCGTTTTTATGAGAGAAAGGTACCAGCTGCCCACCAAAACTGTCATTGGCTGCGCATGCCCTACCATATTTTGTAGGGTCATATGAATTGAGCCGCCGAGACAAACCTTCGTGATGCATTGATTGTTTTTAATATGTAGCATACTATTGCTGGCAGTTACATGGAGGAAATTTTGTGCGCGAAACAGTATACCTTTCTCTCGTGGAAACAACTATAGATCAAAAGTTCCTTAGCTAAGCACTGTGGTTGACATCATAAGACTAATATTAAAGTAAAATGCGTATAAAAAATGTCTAGAGTTATTTACTACCGGGCAAAATGACAAAAATATACAAATAAAAAGGACCACTGTATACAATTTTAGGTACCATTAATGTATTCTATTTATATAGAAAACACAGATAACAAATTAATGTTCATTTTCAATAGAATTTAAAACACTAAATATATTATCTTAATCTATTAAATAGAGTATAACTGTATATAAAATGTAGTTAACCTAATAAGTTTTTAATTTTCTCCCTATCACTATAACATAATTTAACTAAAAAAATGTATACTGACCAGCTAACAGAAAAGTAATAAGTGAATACTCTCTTCGTACATATAGACGCATTCTAGAACCACTGGCAACATACTCAACTAAAGCTTCAAACCTTGGGAATCGTTGTAAACTAGGCAAAAGAGCCTTGGCACGAGCAGAATCCTTTAAATATAAATAACATTAACATTAATAATAACATTCAAATTACTATATATATATAAAATATACCCCAGCACTAGAGCAATCAGTGATACGTTGTTTTGGTGGAGGTGATTTTGAGTAAAGTCCTTTGTGAGATTGTTTAGCTATTTCTTCTGCTTTCTTTAAATCATCAAAGCACTGAGACATTTGGTCATCTCTTGGATTGTTCATAACAGTAGCCAAGCCTTCTTTAACTAATTCTTCAGCAAGATTTCTAAACAACAAATAATTTTAATTTAAAATAGGTTAAATAGTTATACAAAAAGAATAAGTAAGCCTATCATAGTTGTTATTTTAATCTTACATTCCATTTATGGTCACAGTAGCACATATTTTCTCTTCAAACTTATCTGACTTGGGTTGAATGTAGTCTACTGATGCAGTGACTTTCTTACCAATGCACCGAGTTCTTAAGAATTCACGTGCTTCATAAGCCCATGGAATTTCATAGAAATGTTTAGCTAAAGTTCGAGGAGCTCGAGAAACAGGTGGTTGATCATCACCAGTGTTTTCACTATAAACAAAAAAATGTAATAAATGTCAGTCAACTCTATAAAAATAGAATACTTACTATGATCTTGGGGCTTCGATTCCTAATCTAGCTGGCTTGATGTTTGATAAAAATATTTTCTTGGGTTTGTCGTGATGAGAAGTCTTTAACAACAAAGCTTCTTCTCTCACAATTTCAATAACAGTTCCTACAATTTCTTTTTCAGCAATCTAAACCAATGTTGATATGAAATATAGTAATATTACTTAAATTTGACTTACTATCATAATAATTCATGATTAATGCATACCTCGGGGCCAGTATGAGTGTATTTTTGCCATTTCCTTAATTTTTTTTCCTTAGCTTGTCTTTCAGCAGCTCTTAATTTATCAGCACTTCCTTCCAAATATTTCATGCTACGGTTTTGACAAGTAGCAAATCCTTGTTTAACCAATTCAACAGCTATTTCTCCAGCCTTAAGTATGATATATTAATATTAAGTTTTATAAATTAAGAATACTTGACATTTTACAATAAAATGTTATTAATTTACTGGATGATAGATGGTGCCAAAGAAAGATGGAGTCTTATTATTAGAAAGTACACCTTCCAAAGTAACTTCAACATCTTTTTGTAACAAACGAATTTCAACAAAGAATTTTGCTTCATCACCAAATTCTTCACTTTCCGGGGGACACTAAAAATAATGTAAAAATATAATTTATAAAAGAAAGAATACATTTAATTATAATAAGAATAATATTAAAAAATTAAATATCTTCTTCCACATGGATATAATTTATAAGAGGTTCTAAAATATTATATTTACCTTAATACCAGAGATATACAAAGTAATCATATATCCTTCAGGCAACAACAACAGCTTGATGGTAGATCCATCAATAACAGATTCAACAACTGCCTTGATACGTTTTTTAGAATTTTTTTTCAAAAATGCCTCAACATCATCAATTGAGTTGTTTTTCCTGGTATTGTTCTAGTAATATAAATAATGATATTTAAATCAATAAGTAGTAGTCAGTTATGCATTAATATAAATAATGAATTTAATTATACAAATAAAACTAAGATATTATATAACTAAAAATAATTGTTATTTATGATTGTATTACTATAGGTATTATGGTTAAAAACTTTTTAAAAAAAAATTGACACAATATAATATATTTCAATACCTTTGTTGCATTAGGATCCCATTTTCCAACTTTAGCATTTTTAGCTTTAGTTTGAAGATCAAGCAAAGTTTGGATTTCAGGAGTTGGGTTGTTGGATTTTACAGTTTTAACATTAACCAAACCATTTTCAACAAGCTCATTTACAATGTTGTTTTCTTAAATAAACAAATAAAATAAAATAAATTTAATATGTATATTTTGAGAATACACGAATAATTATTAAAACAAATGAATATTACACTATAAACTTGTAAACAAAATAAATTATAATTATAAAAAGAAAAAAAAATCTTAAATAGTATAAACAAAATTACTTACCCAATGTTGGATAAAATATGTCACCATAATATCTAGTAGTCTTTCCTCCACCTGATACTTGACCTGCAGTTTTGAAAAACACCTTCTTCCCAACAAGCTTTTTCCGAAGAAACTCACGAGCTTCCCATGCAAATAATTCGTCTTCAGTCCCTTTGCCTCCTGATTCATTATTTGTCCTATAGTTGGTAATCAAAATATAAATAAATAAAAACTTATTAGAATACTCTTAAGGTTAAACTAAAAAATAATTAAACTTACATATTAAAAAAAATATTTTTATGTTTAGAAATATTAAAAAATAAATAATAGTTTTATAATAAAATATATAAAATACTATTAAAATCAATAAATAACTTACGGACGACGTCCAAATTTGGGAGCAGAGATGTTATTCAATGTTATTTGCTTTTCTTTAGGATAACCGACATACACTTCCTCACGGATAGTAATGGAATCACCAGAGTTCACCTATGCCAGTTAATATAAATGTAGTACCAAATAAAGCCCAAAATATAAAAAAGGAGTACATAATTAAAAAAGCATTAAAATCTATCCATAAATAATTTGAAATAATACTTAATTATAATGTAATCATTTAAAAATAAATTTATTAACTTTGTTTATATTATACTTAATATTACAGACACAACATAATTTTATTTTATTTTTAATTACAGCCTTACATAACAAATGTAATCTCTAAATAAGTTTAAGTTTAATCCAAATTTTAAGTATAGGCAAATGTTTAAAATTATTTTAAAGGTTACATCAGAAAGATCCTTTATTTTTTTAATTTTTATAACAAATAAAATATATTATTCAAGACAATGGTTAAAAATAAACTATTTGAAAGTTTTAATTACTTTTTAAGTTAATAAATTGATAAATAACATTCATTTTAGTAATTTATTTCATACAAAATAAATGTTATATCTATCTACTTGCATTGATTAAACTTACTATTATTTATGCTTAATCAATGATACTTATATCATGTTTTAATTAATACTGGTACATATACATTAATATTCAACATAACTCATAAAATTAATTGAAATATTATATGTACTTAACTGTTGTATTTGAATTTAGGTGACTTGGCTTAAATTGTAGTAAGACTAGTTATAAAAATAATTAACTTTCAAATTTATTAATAATTATCATTGATAACTGAGGTAGGATACATCTAATTTTTAACATGAATGTTATGAAATTCAGTATTGATTTAAAAATGACTTAATAAATGGTTATTATACATTACATAAATAACAATTATAAAACCTAAAATTTTTAAAGAAAGTACCTAAATATAGGTCTATGCTCTAACCAATAGGAAGCAAATCTTCATAATCCAACAAGAAAACTGTTACTTTAAAAACCAAATTATGTAATTAACATTAACTACTGTTAACCTTACTATTTTTTATCTTATTTTATTGGTTGTGTAATGGTTGTATCGGAAATCGCCATTATAACACAAGTAGACAATTAAAATTCATAAGCCAAATGCCGCCGTTATTAAGACCTAACCTAATCACGATTATCAGGTCGGCGACTAGACTAGATAACTTAATTGGACACATATGGGACGAAGATACACAAGGGTCGAGGTATAAAGGAAAGCTTGACTGGCATTGTCACGGTCTTCCGTTCGTCAAAAAAGGTCGCGGAGGAATATAAGTTGTGAACCGTAAGATTTGCGATTGGCATGCAAGAAAATAACGTGGCATGCATGCCCTGTTGTTCATTTTACCTGTTTGACGACACCTTCGAACACCCGGACGGGCTCCTTGGCTGGGGACACGGCTCCAGGCGGTTGGTTAGTCATTGTACGTGGTCTCTATGGATCACGCGACTGCGACAGTTGGGGGGCGAACGGGTTGAATCGAGCACGGGGTAGTTCACAAAGCGACGGCGGCCAGGATTACGGTGCGTCACGACTTAGTGTTGTCACGTGATTCGACAACGGCGACGGTGTTGGCAGTGCAGTTGTATTCGTACGATCGTTGATCAGCAGCGCGGGCAGTTAACGAGCACGTTGTTGACGACGGTGACGGTGTACATGATGAAAAATGTTCGAGGGTTAATAACTGCAGATATGACGAAACGTATCGATACGTTAGTACCGTGGTATATAATATCACGGCAACCGCGATGATATTAAATACTGTGTGCGCGGTGAACGGCTGCGAGAGAAGGTAGTACTATCGTACCGGGTGCGCTACGTGTGCGGAAAACGATAAGTCCGGATGGCACACGGGGTAAAAGTAAAATAAAAATGTAAAAAAAAAAAAAAATGTGAACGCACGAAATGGGCCAGATCAGCGGAGCAGAGCGCGGCGCACACGTTCGTCGTTGTCGGCGGTGCGGTCGCGGTGTGGGGGGGTGGGTCGGTGTCGCGGTGAGGCGCGGGGAGCAGCGATCAGGCTGGCACACACGCACTCGCGCACGCACCGGCACCCGTCGTAAAGAAAGGACGTAAGCGCGCGTTTGGCGACGGACGGGCGGCGGTGGAGAGATCGAGTCCACCGCGGCCGCTTTTTGTCGTCGACAACGAAACTTTCGCGCGCGCTCCGTCGGTGCACGGAGTGTGCGGTGGGTGAGGGGGCCGTTGAGAATCCGTTCGACCAGGCCCCGGGACACGCTTGCCTCTACCGCGGTTACCGCACATCGTTGCGTGAGTGATACGCGTCAGCGGCGCGCATGGAACAGAATAATACGCACGGTCACGTCCGACCGCCAACGCGGACCACGCGGCCGGGCTGCCGGCTCATCGGAACGCGCGTGCGTTGCCGGCGAGATTCCATTTCTCCGATTCCCCGTGTTCGCGCAAACGTACGTCGTCCCCGCGTGCCATCTAGTCCTCGTACACCGTACACGTCTTCACCGCCTCGACTTTATCATTTTTTCTTCTCGTACAAAGTTCCCCCCCCCCCTCGCAACCGGAGTTATGAAAATCCTGTTTGTTAGGTTATATTCTGGGGTCTCGTGGACGAAACGTGGAACGTTGCACGCACGCGTGCGCGCCTGCGCACGTCATGGAAATTCTATACAATTATGCGAGACGATACACGTACCTGTAATAATCCATCGAAGAAGCACTATCTCGACCGTGGCGACGCAGCAGTAGGGGATACACAGTTTCGGCAACGTGAGCCGCGAAAAACGCCGTCTCGAACCGAATGTTGCCGCGCTTTTTATGTCGCGCGCGCGTCTTTTCGTTATTTCGTTTTCCAACGTATTTCATTAGAAAAAAATTGCGTTCCACTGATCTTCATCCGGCCGACGCTTATCCGTACTGTACGGCGTTTAACAAAACAACTTAAGCTACTTAACCGACTGTGCTTGTACTGTTTTTTCAGTTCTATATCCAATCCTTGTAGCTCGTTTATCATAGACGTATAAGTATATTAAGCAAATTATTTATTTATATATTTCTACGGTACATTTACAATAGATTAAAAATGTGTTATAATAATGAATACCTAATATTTTGAGTGTATTGTTTTTACTACTTTTTTTTTTTTGTTATCGATAAACTAATGAACCACAGCGCAATTTAAATTCCTAGAGTTAAATTTCCTAGACCTCTATATAAAATTATGTTTTATAATCACCCAAGTCCGTTTGGAAATATACGATACATCCCAGGGATAGAAGGCCTAAAATCATCATTGGCCGCGAAGTCAAATATTTTAAGCGTTCAATATTTTTCTTTCTCAGATTTAGATAACCAAAAATTATGTATAAAGTTCAAGTGAATGAAAAGTTATCGTGATTTATTGCTTAACCCGTTTTAATTTTTATTAAATATATGTTTAACTTCCAATTTCTAACAATATCTATCAAATGAGTGTTCTGTAATGTGTATTCTGGTCATAATAATATATTGTGTCATTTGTTCAACTAGAAAAGAATGATTTATTTATTTATAGTTGATATAACTTCTTGATATTCAATGAACTCTATTGAATTTTAAATGAATTATTTTTTTAAATTGAAGTATCAACCCACAATATTTACGTTGTGATATAAACATGTAATATAATAATAGCGATATAGTAATTTACAAAAAATAAATTAGGATTTATAAGAGTTGAAATAATATATCTATTTTATTTTGCGTTAATTTTCTGTACGATTATCATATAATATAATATTTATAATATATTATAAATTATATAATATAATATTAGATATAAGATATAAGATTATAATATAATATTATACATGCCTATTAATCAATATAACGCCTCCCCCCTTAAAATAATTTGAAAGACTTAAATATAGTTCTACTTACGCTTCTTCTGTAAATAGTGTATTAATTTGGTTGATTCACTTAATCTTTTGACACATGTCACATTAAAACTACGGCACTGTGTACCGCGCGTATATATAAATTGCCATTGCATTTTATTCATATACCTCCTTCATATACGACCTTCAGTGACGGAAAGTAGGTATTATTTTGTGGCAATAACTTGTAAATTTAAATTACAATTTTTAGCATGCTTATTTATTTTTACTAAAAATTAAATTGCAATATAACCACATATTATAATAATTTATAAATAATTATGATACGATACTTAAAATAAATAATAAATTAAATATTATAAATTATTTAATGATAGAAAATTCCACTGTAAAAAATAGTTAAGACTGTAATTGTTATTATAGGATTTTACTAATCAAAAATTATCACATACTCTAAATATTCATTCTGGTGACCTATAGTATTATTAAATTATTATTTATAAACATATAAAGTAAATTAAATATTTATTTGGCACTTATTTTATTACATCCAGTGGTTTTAAATGAAAATTCTATTAAACACGAATTATGCCTATATTCAAATTTTGACTTACTCTAACTTGGTCAATTTTGTAAATAGAAAAAAACTTTTTAGACAAAAAATGTTTATAAAAAAATAATCTATCCGAATATGTAGAAAAAAATTAAGTTCTATAGTATTGCGCATGCGCACACCATAAGTGTTAAAAATTTGAAAATCATGAATAAATGTGGATTTATGTACCACCTAGGCCCTCTAAAATATTCACTTCAACACAAGATAATCCACCTGAGATATTTAGTGTTACCTTGAATCGTGATCACACTGTATATATATAAATATAAAATTAAATAAATAAAAGCTTAACCTTTAGTATTACTTTATTTGTAAAATATGATAGGTTTCGACTTAAAAATTTATCGTCAGATATACAAAGTTAATAAAATCGTGACTGAATATGAAAATAGGTTATATGAAAAAAGAGGGTAGATACCTAACGTTGAATTTTTTATTTGAAACCAGTCGTACTATATAAATATAATAATACTCAAGGCTAAGCCTTTGATTTATTTATTTTTATTTAAACTATTTATTGGGGAGGATGGTGGTAGCCTGCACGCGGCCCTCCCTGCATGCGCTAAGAAACCAGAACATACAGCTTAAAAGCAAGAAGTTCTTTTTTTTTACGCAACTAATACCACCACCAAGGCGCTGTTACCCAGCCTACACAGTAACATGCAAAAAGGTCCTTATCAGGACCAAATGACGCTGAGAGTAGGGGCGATCCTTAGGATCTGTTGCCATACGAAATAAAATAAAACTATTTATTTATTTATATATTAAATAAATATAACTGTAGGTTATGTATATTATATCATTTTTATAGCGATCTCAAATCTATGACGAAAGAATCATTACAAACCAAAAAACAAATAGAATTTTCAGTACAAACGGCTGATTATAGACGTGATTATAGACTATATAGTTTAAAAGATGTACATTGCATTTTATACGTAGGTTATTGATTATTAATATAATAGTATTTTACAGGGACTAGAACTTAACTGAAAAGAACCAATCTAAAAACCCTTAAAATATTGGGAACCGGAACCTAACCAAAACCAAATTTTTACATATTCAAATAACCGGAACTGAACCGAAACCCTGATCATAAAATTAAAAATATCGGAAGTTACAAATACTATTATCAGGGGCGTTCCGAAGCTTCCCTATTTGGGGGGGTTATCAGTTTGAAAAATTGCCGACTACATTAATATGACGAGAAAAAAATGTAGTAATTGTACACTTATGTTTTTATGTATGAGTGAAATGCTAATACAAAACAAATATACGTATTCAAATATTTTATTAAACTGAAATATAGTTATCATCATTATAATTTATATTAAAAACAAAACATATATATATATAATATACAATTTATATTAATATTATTATACTTAGTCAGAAGTCACACAATTTGTAATTACTAATTATTAATACTAGTTTGTAGCTTACATTTTCACACGTCGATGTTTGAGGAGAGACCATTTGTTAACGATTTCCTGAATATTTATTTTATCTACAATATCTCGAGCTGAAAATAGTACCAATAAAGAATCAAGTCTCTCGTCACTCATTGTCGTGCGTAAGTGGTTGTAAACTAATTTCAAACGACTAAAAGAACGTTCACTGGATGCAGATGACACTGGTGATGTTAGTACTAACTTAACAATGCGAAATGCTCGTGGTATAACATTTCTTAACATGCATGCTTTTTTGAAAATATCATTAAAATTGTTGCACTCCTTGGAAGCATCTAATAAGATTTGAATTTCAGAGTGTAAACATTCTGGCTCATCCAAAAGTATTTCCGGACATAATTTTATCATTGCCTCAATCATATCTATTGTGCAGTTTTTCCTGTCTGCCGGTATACGGAAGGTTTCTTGAAAAGGTCGTAATAATGTAACCATACTTTGAAGGTGCTTGTTGACAGTCGACGTAAAAACATCCAAAAGAATTTTAAATTCTTTGCGATCAAATTAAGAAAAGTCAATCACAGCAGCAGTCTCAGGATTTTCGTCTATTTTCTTTGGTTTGAGTCGACGTCGATGATGTTTATTAAAATCTTTTTCGGGCTCTACATTACAATTTTTTGCAAAAGATGCAACACTTTCCACTAATGCATCAATCTTTTTTTCGTCATTTATTTCTTGAAAAGATTTTACTGTACTTTCAATTAATTGCATAGCGTCAATTATATTTAATTTTTCGTAGAATATTAAATAATCAGCAATAACACAAATCTAAACACACACACACACAAAGTCTGCAGAGGGTCTACAGCGTTCGCACGTTATGCTTTTGTCGATTGTTTGTGTCGTGACTCACGATAACAGTATAACACGGGTATTTTGAGAATATTTCCGATCATTCTAATCAATCTAAACTGTGTAGTCCGTAGTCCGTATAGTGGTATTACCAGAAATTCAATTTATAGTAGCTATTCAGTGTAAACAACTCATTATAAAGTATAATATCGTATATTATATTAAGCTCAACTCTATTCGTCTATTGTGTCTACGGTCTACATAGTTTATAATATGTAATAAAATATAATAATATTTTGAACGCTATATCTACAATTACAACGCAATCCGTGATTACGATGTTGCCGACTGTGTCAAGTTTTTTCACCAAATTTACAATTTGCCGACTGACAAAACATCATGGGGGGGTAGGCACCCCCCTTACCCCCCCGTTCGGAACGCCCCTGACTTTTATTTTTTTTATTCTTAAGATTTGTGTTTCTATATTTACTTTTTAACATTACGTACTGATAGACCACTAAAAGCTGTTGCGTCATCGAATATTAAAATAAAATAGGAAATACCTATAGTCCATGATAAACTTCGATCGACATACGGCCATACGAACGGCTATGTAATGCTTAAGCTGCGGCCCCACTGGAGCGATTTGTGTTTTTTATAAAAAAACGTATACGATAGCGTGTAGCGATTTTGCGTTTTAGCGATTATAACAAAAGTATGTAATTCATATGTAGTGGCCCCACTGAGCGCGTGCCACGTGTCGCGTGTAGCTTTACACGTGCGTAATCGCTGAAAGAACAAAATAGTTTGATATTCGGCGATTAATGGCTGTTAAAATGTCTTCCGCGTCGGTGTGTCCGAACAAATAGCTGCTGCTGTCTTCGTACAGGAAGCTATTTGGAATCCTAGACACCCGGACCACAGTAATAGGACTAAGATTCAAAAATGTTTGTCCAACATTGGAAAGGATCTTGACATGAATGGTAATTTAATTAATTAATATTATATATTTTGAAATATTAGCTAATATAGTATCATAGTATAATATAGTATATTAGCTAATAAGTATACTGAGGCTCTTCACTAGAGCAATATCAATTAAAGCAGCACTTTCAGCCAGCAACATTTTTTTGGACGTCGTCTTGGTTGAGGATCGAATAAACAAATGAAAAATACACGAACACGCGCAACTAAAAATGCAGATACGCATGTAAAATCGCTAAAGTGTTCCCATCAAAATCGCTAGAGGATATCGCGCGTGAAAATCGCAAAATCGCAAAATCGCTCCCAGTGGGGACGCAGCTTTAATGATAATAATGATATTTTTAAATTGGTTCTTAATCTGATAATGTAATATAATTTGTGTATATTATTATTGTATTTCATTATTAATTATGTTTATTATTAATATACATATATTATTATATTATGATATATTATTAAATATTAATTATATGTAATATATTTTATTAACATAAATATATTGTGTTAGGGCCGTTTTATATGAACCAATTTTATTGTACAATTTAATTATACATTATATATAAATAAATTATATAATTATATTGTATATAAATGAATCGTACGATAAAATATTGCTAGTGACATTTTTGTATAATGATGGATTATCTCAATGCCGATAAATATTAAATGTAATTATTTAAATGAACATGAAAAAAACTACGAAAAAAATTTAAAAAAATTACGTATAGTACAGGAACCCTTACCCTAACCTTAACCCTTATTTTATGTTTTCGAAAACCAGAACCTTATAATTACCCTTATAATACCCAAATAATTGAGAACCGGAATCATAAAAACCATAAGACACTAGTCCCTGGTATTATATGGCAACTTTATTGAAAATAAAAATAAATGTCAACCATCGGCAAAAAATCAAGAAAATTGTTTTAAAAATAGTTCAAAAACTTAAGAAGGTTAACGTCAATAAGATACTGACAGCCACTGCCTGCAAAATTTCACGTACGGCAATCCATGTTGACGCGTTGAGCGTATTAACAACTATCAAAAATTAATCTCCCTTAATTTACATTTAAATTAAGTGAAAAAATCAAATGAAAAGTATTTTTAAAATACAATTTTTTATATAATTAAAAAAGAAATAAATTTATACATATAGAGAATTCTTGAAATAATAATTATAAGTAATAATATTAAACAGTGCCGTAACTAGAGGTTGGTGAAATGGGTGATTGCCAAGAGTGTAGTAAAATAAGGGAACGCATTTGAGTTAAATAGTTAAAATAATTTAAACAGTAAATAAATAAAACTATTTAAATAGTTAAAATTACAATTGGTTTTACCGTATAAATAAACGCCGAATTCAAATTTACCCAATGAATTAGTAATAAATAATAAGTGCATTTCTAGTATTTTAACTTTATGCTTATGCTGTCAACTACCAAAAGACAAATAATATTGATTTAGCTTTGTATTATTTTTCAACATACTTATTTTCTACTTTGATTTAAAAATCAAGAAAAACTTAGAATTATCAGGATACCATGACGTTTATAACGTGTACGTAGAAAAGGCCCTTTCCGCCAACACAGTACAAAATTGATCTATTTAAATTATCTACATTCTACACTTCTACAGTGTTAATATTATAACTATGAATTGTTATCGCATTAATAACATTTAATCGCAGACTCTACATTGTAATAAGTAGTACACAATTATTAAATTATTAAATATTTCGTTAATAGCAAACTATTTCAGTTACATTAAATTTCACATTTTCCGCCATGACTCAATTTTTTTTGCGTACCTCTTGAGATCATGCCACGTACCCCAGGTTGAGAACCGCTGTTTTAGACCAATAAGCGCTGGTAAATTACACATAATTCCAAATTTCCGATTTCAATTTTATATAAAAGTATGAGTTCTTTAACGAAATATCTAGATTTTCTAGTAAGCCGATTTTCAATTTTAAAGGACCTTAAAATAAAGATATTTTTTTAAAAATCTTATGAAATTATTGCATTACATTTGTAATTATTTTGGGCACATCTGGTTTTAAATCAAAAAAGTGTGATTCCTACAAAGCATAGTTAAGAAGTTTACGATTCAACCATTTTTTTCGAAATTACAATTGGAGTTCACGAAGTATGTATAATTTACTACCGCTTTTAGTAGTTTTTACACGATATGAGTACAAAAATATATTTCATTTTACGCGATTCATTGACAAGTGCTTGCGCATGCGAGATCTGCTCTCGCTATCGGTTTGTGATTCTTCGACGCGGTGTAACCGCGATTCTCGGAAACAGTTAACTGATAAAGATTACTGAATATAGTCTATTCAAAACATAGAAAAACTCTATATAATCTAACCTAGATAAATATAATCTATATATGAAATCAAACCGTTTTGAAAGTGTTGAAAACGGTTTGAATTAGTCTATTTATTAAATGTTTATATGTAAATAATTACAAACGATTTAGTAAGATTTGCTTCAAACGTTTTAATTATATACTTTATTTGCCATGATATAATATGTTAGTCCATGGTTTTTATCAAAAAATACATAATAATCAGTTTAATTAATATTTATATTTATGTTATTCGATTTTTATTTCAATATATTTATGTTATTCGATTTTTATTTCAAATATAATTTGTTCAATATAATGGTATTAGCCAAAAACATGGCACTTGTCATTGCATTTGTCAGTGAAATGCAACAAAAAATTAAAATAAAGAAGAAAAAGATTGAAAAAATTATTAGATTTAGAAGAAATCTGTTGAAACGGAAATTAGTTAAAATATTTTTTTCACTGAATACAGCCAGCATGTCTTTGATTTCATTTTCTGACCAAATAACTCGTTTCCGTTTATTATCTGAATTACCTAATCATTTTAATTATTTTGTTCACGGAATCGCACAGAAATAATTAGAAGCGTAGTAAATACTGAATAGAAATATTTATATAATAAAATCATTTAATAAATAATTAATTAATAATATTAGTCTCTGATGATTATGAGCACAATTAATCATGATACTGTGTTATCACCGAACGTAATTTCCGTTTATATGATATATTTATGAACCGTTTCCAAATAGTTAAAACGGTTAGAAATCCTTGAACTAACTAGTGCAAAGGTTTTATCTATCAAAACGGTTTAATGATTTCAAAACGTTTTAGAACTGTTTATATGACAGTAAACCGTTTTGAATTCAAAACGGTTTGATTTCAAACCGTTTTCAACGAATCATATAAACGTAGGTATAGAACAGGGATGGCCAACCCACGGCCCAAGAGATTTATCAAATATTTAAAAAAAAAAAATCCATTTTTGTGACAATAGAATATTCTGGAATGCCTGCACAACGCGGTATCCGTATTAATATCAACGTAAAGGTATGGTTTCGTTTCTGCAGTTTCGTTGCTGCGCACTACTATTCATTGTTTTCAAAGGAACTGGTTTTGTTTAGGCAGCGCCCGCACGTGCTGCATGCGGTCGACTGCGGTGACTAGTCGAAGTACTAGTAGTTTGCAGTTGACTGCATCATAATTCATAATAAATTATAATTTCTTGTGGGCTAAATTTATAATTGCTTTTTTTTTTGTTTTTTAACATAATAAAAATATGAGTTTTTCAAAAGATGACGAAGCGAACTTGTGTGAACTTATATCTGGTTATCCATCATTATATGATTCTTCACACAATGATTATAAGGACATAATTTTAAAAGACAACGTATGGAAAGAAATAGCAATTTCACTTGGAAATGGAAAAACTGGTTAGTATAAATGAATATAAAAGTGCATTTACATAGTTTTATAAATATAAATACATTTGTTTATAATTAATAAATAATTTTTACTAACATGTAATACATATACTATGAATTATAAAAATAATATATGTTATAAAAGTAATTTGACTAATTAAAGTAAATGAACTGCAAGCAGCCGACTGTCAAAACAAAACCACTACTGCTGCATCGGTAGCAGCTAAGTGCAGCCACTGCCACAGTCAACTGCAGAAACGAAACCATACCTTAATCGCAACAAAAGTAATAATTCTAATGTAATCTGAAAAAATATATACGAGAGATATATAAAATACCAGCTTATAAAAATTGAATTTTTTAAATAAAACGTGATCAATAACAGTCATAATCTATTTTAATCAATTATGAGTCATAGTAAAAACAAAAATAATGCATTATATTTAGTTAAAATAATTAATACACCAATACTTATTTTATTATAATAATTCATTTGTTTAACATTTTTACTCAAATTTTTTTTTATTGGGGCAAAATACTATAATCTCGAAGTGGCCAATTTTTTTAAACAAGCTCAGCAAATGACTGCGGAGGCATGTGAAATGAGCATTGTGACTGTGAGGCGTATAACTTCTGAGACATTTAAGTCTTCGTGTTCTGAATTTGAGTCAGAACCGAAATTTACATCTCCAAGAAAAACATTCAAACGTGCGAAGTATGCGACTGATATTGACGATTTTAATATGGAAATTGTACGGAGGACGATGCATGAGTTCTATAATAATCCTGAGTACCCAACTACACAAACAATTCTAAGTGCTTATAATGAAAAAACGGGTTATAAGGGATCTAGAACTTCAATGTGGCGAATTTTAAGATCATTAAATTTTAAATATAAAAAATGTAATGGCGGCAAAAGATTTCTTATGGAATGGAATGACATTGTAGTTATGCGCGTAAAATGTGTAACCTTCGTCAAAGTAATGACACTCGATACATTGTTTATTTGGATGAAACTTGGGTCAACCAAAATCATTCACCTGGTCAAATTTGGCAAAACGCCCAAAATACTGAAGGATTAAAGGTGCCGACTAGGAAAGGAAGTTGATTGTTTATTTGTCATGCCGGTTCAAGTAAATTTTGTTTGTAAATAATTCTTAATTAGTATTATGATGTAAATCAAGTCCTACACACCCAGATTACCACACACAAATGAACGCCACTTTGTTTAAGAAATGGTTTATCGATATGTTAAATAATTTGGAGGAACCTTGCGTTATTGTAATAGATAGCGCATCTTACCATTCTGTACTACAACCGAAAATCGAATGATATTAAACCGAGTGTTCAACAATGGCTTAGAGAAAATGGAGTAAATTTGTCTCCATTAGAAATGCTTAGTGAATGTATAAAATCATTAATACATAAGGAAAAAAATACGAACTCGACGAAATTGCACACCAAATGGGCCATGAAGTTGTACTTTTGCCGCCATACCACTGCCAATACAACCCTATTGAATCAATTTGGGCACAGGTAAAAGGAGAAGTCGCTAAAAATAATAGAACTTTTAAATTTAATGATGTTGAAATATTGTTAAATGATGCATTTGACTCAGTAACCGTTGACAATTGAAAAAAATGTACCTATCACTGTTCAATAACCTGCTAGAAGAGGATTTCATAAAAGAAGGTTTGAGAGACGGAATTTTGATACCAATAATACTGACAATCAATCCTTATGACAGTTGTGATAACGAGAGCGACAGTGAAGAATCTTAATTGAATATAATATTTTTTTAATTAAAAATGACAAATTATTTTGTTTAATTGAATAAAATAAATATTTATGTTTACACTTAAAATGTTTTGTCTACTTAATAAATTATATTTTAATAAACTGTAAAAAAAAAATGTGTTCGTTATTATTTGAAATGATTAAATAAATAATTAATAAGATTTTAAATTGGCCACGCATTTGGGAAACAATGGTATGTCAAACTTCGTCCACGGGTCACGCTGCAATCGAATATCAAGTGCTGTGAAACGGACTATGGTATAATTTTATATGTGAGCCGCAAGATCATTTGGGTTGGCCACTCCTGGCATAGAAAAATAACTAATGGGCAGCAATCATAATGATTGTTTCAAAAATTAATATATAATATTATATACTAGTACAACCCATATACATCATACATAAATAAAAAATATACTACCTATTATTAATTTATCATTTCATTTCAATACTGCACGCCGATTAGCTAAGTTTTCCGTACATTTATAGTGTTTTGTGTTCTTTTTTTTTAATTTGTTTACAAAATAGGTAAAGACTGGCGTTTTGGACGAAAAATTAGATGCAAGCTGATGCAAATGATTAATACTCGTAAATTAATATGTAAATAAATAAACAAATAGTTTTTACTTAGAAAAAAAATAAAAGCTTACTTAACTTAAAATAAGTCTGGACTATTATTATATTTGTAAAGTACATTATCGACTCATTTTCGAATTTTTTATTCATCAGTATAAAACAGGATTCATGCTGTAATAAAATAGACAGCCGTATAGGAGGCACTAGTTTAAAAGCGGCAAATTTTGAATGAACCAAATTGATTTAATTATTATACTATCTAATATGTAGAAATGTATGTTCATTATTCAACAAATATCTAATAGTATAATAATAATATTTCGTTAACTGCAGATGCATCATAATAGTAATGGTGTATATACGTTTTTGTATGAGATAGTTGTTTAAAAAAATAATAAAAGATAATATCATGAAAAGTAGCATAGATCTTCAATTATTGCTTTCAGAAAATTAAGATGTTAGTTAATCAAATATTGATGCAACAGAAATGACGGATGTGTTAGTAGCAATAACCGAGTTATTAGAACCTAATCATTAAGGGGGTTGGAGCAATCATTTTTTTCATACATTAAGCTCAATAAGCGAAAATAAATTAAACATACTTCTAGTAGCTTGATTTGAACTTTGAAAACTAAATTTAATTTGTATTTCTCTTCTCTAAGATTGCTCGGAAGTGGATTCTTATATTTTTCATTTCACTGCTATCTACAACTAAGTCAAGTATAAGTTTATTTTGAAAAATACATAAACTTACTATGCTTCATATTGTATTAACTAAAAATAAAGTAGTAAATCTATTTCCGAGCAATCCTAGAAAATAGAATACAATCATCTTTTCAAAATTAATGTAAGCCGATCGAAATAAGGTGAATTTTTATTTCTCTTTTAGTACTATTTGCATTAAATTTCTGCCCTACAGCCGGAACAAAAGTATTTTCTTTGCATTCATTGACTTTTACATGTGCGTATGCGCGTTAGAATATTTCTAAGAATTTTAGTATCTAGCCATAAAATTTATCATAAATATTAAATATTACTCGCATTTCGAATGATTATCAGTCAATTAGAACTAATTGCTACTGAAATGAATTAACAATGTATTGTAATAATTATAATTATTGTAAAGTATAAAATATATTGTAATAAGTATATTTATGTTAGCACGAACCATATAGAAGTAGTTGTTTGCAACTATTCAGCCAGCTAAGTTTAATTTTTGTTGTCAGTCATTATTTATTAACAGATAAAACAAGACGAATGAGACGGTCATATTTAAAGAAATACGAATAAAATGCTATTTTCAAATTTTTGAAGTATATCAATTCGAATTATAGACCGGACTGGACCACATCGGTGATAATATAAAATTTACTTGCATGTTGAGTGAGGCTATTGAAATTTGGAAGGATTTATTCGGTTTTTTTTTACAAAAACAATTGTGATTCCAGTGAAATTAAAAACTCTTTTATCTAAGTTTTGTAGGAAATGGATTTTTGATTTGATGTATCGCTTATATAGTAACAAATACAATTTTTTTTAAATTTTCTTTTACTGTAGGATCATAAAAAATAAATAAATTAAAAAAATTATTTTTTTGAAAAAATAGACAAGAGAATAAAGAATTCTAATGTGTTTTTAAAATTAAAATCGGAGTTTCGTTACAGAGTGAATTTTTCATCCGCTTTTTGATCTAAATGCACGAAAAACGACTAGCTTTCAACAGCCTCAAAGGGTTGGGTGGGTAATAAAATAACAATATATATATATATATATATAATTCAGATTTGTACATCCGATTGTAAAGTCCAGATATATACAATCCAGATTTTAAATGCGCTTCCACAGTATAATTTATTATATTTTATAGTACTACACTGTCCACACTACTGCCTACATTATAATTATATTGAATCATCAAAACGGATGAACCGTGGAGTTGTGCAAATTAATATAATGTAAAGATAAAATGTTCATTTTGATTAATATCGTAGTTCCGGGAAATTTTATTTTAGTCAATGTACGGTGGCACGATAAACGCGATAACGGATTACACACACTAATGTTCATTTGCTACTCACACATAGACACAACCAAAATGATCATATGTTATAAAATGCCTAAATATTACTCCTTAAAACATGCTACGCTCTAGCTCCTTATGTACTACCATTCATTTTTTCTGATATTACGAAAAAGGGGTTCCCAAACCAAGCACCCTCCTTTGCATTTTCACCTGTTTGTATGTTAGTAGCACTCAAATCTATAGATAATAATATTATCTATAGACCTTGAGTAGCACTACCTAGGCAAATATTTTAATGACAAAATTAGTTTATCACCATTTATCTACGCTATTATTATCTAATAATAAACAAAATATCAGTCATTCGTAAAAAGAGTTCAATTTTAGTATACAAACAGCTACTCCCTATAATTACTTACGTGTGTCCATTCCAATCTGATGAAAATTTTCAACTACACACACAAAACACGAATATTTAAAAACAAAGTATTGTTATAAACTAAATGTTAAGTATAATTAAATTATTAAATTATTAGAAGATAAACACACTTAAAATACGTGCAAAGGAAACGGTTATGCTGACGGTCGCGGAATAAGTGAATAGAACACCACTTCGCCGACGTAAGAAAACTTAAACGAGATTCGGGTGCAGTGTCGCCAATCTGGTGCACGCAACTCCAACCTCCTTAACATTATAAATGATAACAACATCAATTAATAAAGGTCGCTAACAATGTTAAGAATCATCACAAATGCTCTGTGGTCCATACTTATTTTAAATCCTCATAAATACCACTAAAATTTTAATTGTTTACCACATACGAAACGTATCAATTTTCATAACATAATATTAAAATCATTAAGCTCCTTGCATTACAACCATGATTAAAGGTATCTATAATCGTGATAACAACTGAAATGTTCAACCACCATTCCAAAGACCATTAAAACGCAACCACTCTCACAACCTCATTGGTTAAAATATCAAAATCATTATTCATAAAATTTTATGTTTTTTTTGTTTAATTTGTATTAAAAAAAAAAAAATTCTTAATTACTAGGTAAATAGCCATTTAAACTGTATTCTATATTTAAAGCTATCGCGTTAAAAATCGTGACAATTATTTTTTTGTAATTATCCATTGACTAAGCCATAGACTAGGAATGTTTTGTTTTATAAATTAAGGTAAAAAAGAAAATCTGGTGAACTCTCAGAATGTGTAACATTCACACAATTACTCTACCGCTTTGCCTTTGACACTATTGCTTACCTTTTGCCGTACAAGTGATTATTTATCAACAGCTGCATGGTTATGTTCAAAATTATATTATAATTAAGCACCACGTGTATTAAATTTTAAAAATGCATTACACGTTTGCCCACCATGGTTGAACTTCATTAATCATTATTCAGTGAAATCGGAACATAAAACTTAAATTCGTCAATCACGTGTAATTTTTTTAAATTTTTATTGTATATTCCATTAATATTTATTTAAAATGAAAGATATTTAAACAAGCACGAGTTAGGTCGTCGTTAAACTAATTTAAATTTGTTTTTGACAGTCGTCTCAAAAGCTCCGGAACACAAATAATGTAGTTAAATAATTAATCGTATAATATCACGAATTAAGATAGGTATACTATAGTTTGTTCATTTTAAGAAGCGATTCAGACGGCGACCAATTTTTGTCGGCGGCGGACAAGTCATGCCCAACCGATCCCCACCTCACTATTTTTACCACCGGTGAAAGCGTACGTTATGTGATCCGCGTTAGGTGAATGTGTGTGCGTGCGTCAACGTCGACGTGCGAACAAAATACGTGATAACTGATAAAGCACCGCACCGGGGTCGATGCCATACATTTTAAATTATGTGTACAAGTATGCAATAAACACTAGACTAATGCGTCGCTCCCGTCGGCGGTGATTATTAAGATAAACGTGATCTACGAGGCCACACCCATGCGCAGAAGTTGGCCGCCTGAATCGCTTCTTAAAATGAACAGACTATAGATACCCAACGGCCGATGATAAGAAACCTTTAAACTGATTCTTCGATTGCAAATATGTTAAGCGGTCCATACAAGATCAATATTTGATATTGACAATTATATGGACAGTGTACATTGAAGACATGTTCAATATATTGAAGCAATCAAAATCGTTTTGATATTTATTGATAAAATGTCAATATTATTGTGCTATTTGTATCACAAGGCAATAGCAATAACAATAATCGTGTTCTCTCCACTAGACATTTTGACGGGAACTGTACAATATATTCAATATTATTGAACGTGTGAGTGCAAAAAAAATTGAAACATTTATTGATGTAAATATTGATCGTGTATGGGTCGCTTTACAGCACTACAAGCGGATAAAATTAACACTTAATGATAAAAAGTATCACTTATTGATAACAACATAAAATTATACAAACTATTCAAATACAAAATATTATTTTGTATTCAGAAAAATAAAGAAATCATAATAAAGCGTTGTTTTATAAAATTAGAAACAAATTTTAGCGGTCGATAAATTGATGTATCCATCTATCTATCTATTTATCTATCTACTTGTATAAATTTCCACTAATATGATAACAAGCGCTAGGTGTAATTTACAACATCAGTTTCGATGAGTAACTTTATGAAGTAAGTTATATCTATTGTACTATCTAAGTAACTTCATTTATGGTTCCTATAACGTACTTATAAATATAGACTCGTTGAGTCTCCTATATATCGAATAGAATAGACAATCAGTCAGTTGATCAATTTTTGTATAATTCTCTAGAGGCTCAGTTGATATTAGCATCGAATACTCTGGAGGCTCAACATGATGTTCAACTCATATTGAACAACGTTCGTTCCGGCAATTCAAACGTATATGGATAATACTTATTATCTTATGTATTCTCAATGTATGTGATAATATAATTATTTATAAACCTTGCGGCAACCCGGCGATCACGGACCAAGGTATCCTGACCGTGTCGTCGATTATCAATGGTAAAATTAATAACAGTGGATTTCAAGGTCAACGAAAATATTTCTCGGTGAACAAATGAATTTAAATAGCTGTCGTTTCTATTATATTGTATGGTACAGATAATTCGTGGGGAACCCAAATTGACTCGTCAAATCATCTTTTGTAAGGTACACCTAGTACACCTAGTACACCAACGCTTGTTATCATATTAATAGCAATTTATACAAGTTGACAGACATCAATTTATTTACCGCTAAAATTTCTTTCTAATTTTTTAAAACAGTACATTGATTATGATTTCTTTATTTTTCTGAATTTTAAAAGTCTACCAATTTATTAGTAAAGTTATAAATTTGTTCATCTGTTAAATTAATCAACGAATTCGGATGAATAACTTCAAATAGGTATTATGAATATTTAATTTAAACCGACATAATTTTTTTAATTGTATTATTGTATTATCCAATGTTAAATAAAATATAATGGTTTTAAAATATTATTCTGCTAAAGTAAAGCAGAAATCCTGGAAAATGTCATCATATAATCGTTTTATTCTTTGGTTTCTCTTTTCTGGTATATTATAGTGATACACCCCATTTTTTTGCTATTTCAAAAAAGTCACTGTATTTTGGAAATTTATGAATGCAGAGTTAAGTAAAAAAAATTGCTGTGCTCAGTTCTTATTTAAGAGACCGAAGAACTTTTGATACAACATTTACAGTTTCCAGTATTTTACCGTTAAAAATTAAACTAAATATAAATTGAAAATCTTCCATATGAATTTTTAAATAATTTGCTTCGAATATTTCGATTTTATTTTAACTACTAAGAATTATTTGCGATAAACATTTTAAAATATCAACATAACGATTTTGAATAGTTAATAATGAATCATATTTAGTCTAAGTGGCGTAATGAAGAAGAAATTGGTGGCCCTAGGTCCATAAAAGACAGAGGCCCCCTATAACACAGAAATTTAATTATAATACAAATATAAATGATTAAATAGTGATTCATGAGCTAATAATAATTATAAAATATATTTATTATTTTATTATTTATTACATATTTTATTAATAAAAACCTATTATATTATAGTATTATACTTAAAAATAAACTTTTCGAGCCTTCATTTGAGTAAAGTTGTCAATTACTTCTTCTAAATTAAATTGCCGTGCTCGCCCATTCTCAATGGAAATATTTGCCAAATCACTTAGTCATTCCTCTGTCATTGCACTCCGTAAATAATTTTTTATAATTTTTAGTTTTGACAACGATCGCTCTGCTTCTGCAACTGTAATGGATACGTCAAATACAAAATAAAAGCCGTGCATACATCAGGGTATGTTGTTGTAAAAGGAGAATATTCAATTAATAACATTTGTGCAGTTTATTTTGTTGTTTTTGACTTGTTTGATATACTATTATCCTTAAAGCATCATCGAAAAGATAGAATCTGATAAACAAAGTCTGGAGAAATATCGTGGTCATACTTTTTTTATAGTATTTCTGCTTCCTTGTATAGTTCCTCGTCGTTTAGTTCAGATAATGAAATCGGTTGTAAGCATTTAAAAAAGTGAGAAACGTAATTAAAACTTTGAAATCTACGTTCCATTTCATTGATACCACGATCAAGTGTTATACTAAATATTTTAACTTCAAATTTTTTTCCAAGTTATTCTAATCTTTGGTCTTGACAAAGCTCATAAAAAAACTTTTTTTTGTTATGTCTTTGGTTTTTAAATGTTGATGTTATGCCCCATGTTTTCGAAAGATTTGTAGCTTCTTTTTCAAATTACTTGTTAATGTTTATAGTAGTTCTGTAGCTTTGTGAAGATCAATATCTCTCTGTTGTAACGATTGTAAGACACTATCTACTTTTCTTAGTATAGCACTTACAAATAACAACGTAAATACAAAGCTGAAACATTCAAAACTTTTTACAAGTTGTTTGGCTTCTGAAATTTCGTTTTTTATTTTTAGGCAATAATATAATTTTTGTTAAAGCTTTTAAAATATTTCTCAAATTATATCGAATTTGAGAAATAGCTTGATAGCATGATGACCAACAGGTAGAGCAAACTTTTTAAGTGTTACTCCACCATAAAAAATGTAAAATGTCAGTTAAAATTTTCCAGCGTTTTTCACTTAATGCAAAAAAAAAATTATAGTTTTTGTATAATGAAAAAAAAAATTTGAATTTCAATTGAGGCAGTCATAGTATCATTTTAAACCAAGTTTAAATTATGGGCGTTACAGTGAATATACTTTGCAAGAGGACAATGAGTTTTTATTTTTGTTTGGACACCGTTATAAATTCCAGCCATAATAGCTGCTCCGTCATAGCTTTTTCCGCGTAATTTACTTATATCTAATCCATTATTTTTTATATTTTCTACAATTTGAACGGAAAATCTGGATGCTGAATGATTATTTAATAAACAGAATCCGAGAAATGATTCCTCTATTCTAAATTTGATCGGTTTATTGTCTTTATTTTTTTCAATGACTTCATAATGAATTATTTGACTCATTTGATCCTGTTTTCTAATGTCTTGTGTGGTATCACGTACGAAAAAAACGGAACTTTTTGTACATCAGAAATTATAGATTTTTTTACACATTTAGCAATCATATAAATTATTTTATTTTGTATTGTAGCACTTAAATAATTTCTTAGGTCCTCGTTGTAAAAGTTCCGATAATATAGGGTCATACATCGCAAGAAGATCGATGACTGCTAAGAAGTTACCACGGTTACCACTGTCCATTTTTTCATTGTGACCTCGAAATAATAGATTTTGAAATCCTAGCTTCAGAGTAACACTTATAATACGTTTTATGACTTGCTTTCAAAATCTAACTTCTACGCTAATTTGAGATTTTAATTCTTCAGATAAAGTATTTTTTTCCCCATCAGTCTACAGTAAGACAAGCGTTTATATGGGATAAACTTTTTTCAATTTAATTTTATCCGAAATATGTTTCCAGTCATTTGTGCCATATGGTGCCATATGGTGCCATTTGTGCCAATATTGGACCATGGACTTGATGTACATAATAACTAAAATGGTTGACAATAAATTAAATCAAGTAATTTTGAATAACAAATCCATTTACGATGAAACGTTACATCTCCTTGACTTTTTTCATTATAATGTACTGTAGAAAATGAACGATATTTGTTACCAATCATTTTTTTCGAAAATGGGCCAACTGGTTGACACGGTCCCTTAGAAATAATAAAAATTGTATCCGATGTATTCAATGTATTTGTAAAAAAAGCTTTGTCGTTTGGAAAATCTCCTATGGTCATTGACTGTATCGCTTATGATAAATCAGGGTTTATGAACATTCAGTTTCAAAATTTAGACAATCTACAGTAGTCGTTTTTTCGAAATTTTCATTAATATTAGAAATTTAAATAGTCGAAATCGTAAATGGAATTAATGATTGTGCCTATTAATAAATAAAACAAATATATTAGATTTTAAGTTTTAATCCATAATACTAAAATACGTTCACTTTATCGGTACTCTCGACTTAGTCAAATAGTACCTACTGAATAAACAACAATTCGGTTTTACATTTTAGTATAACATTTATTTTATTTAAACTATTATAGACTGGTAATTTAAACTTCTCACAATATCAGTTGTTTCCACAGGCGTAGATTTCACAGTCGTACTTAAATTCACAAAATCATTTATTCGTGGGAGTAGTTTTTCTTTTTCAATGCGTTGTTTTAGATTCTGAACGGAGTGAAGAATGTATTGATTTTACAATGATGTGTGTTTTTTTTTTTTTTTTTTTTTTTTTTTTTTTTTTTTTTTTGTGTCTGTCGACACGTTTTGGGGCAGTAAAAATGCTTCGATTGCCTTATGTAGCAACTTTTCTGAAAGGAAAGTGAATCTATTTGGTACTTTGGGGTCAAAAGTAAAAAATTTCCAATATTTTTTAAATGCGACGGGAAAAACCATAAAAAAATTTGGGAAAAACGGGAGTTTTTACGCAAAACCAGTTTTTGACATAATCAAATTTTTTATTTTGCTATAACTCAAAAACTAATCTATGTAAATACTTGAAATTTTCACCAAATGTTTAGATTAGCGTTCTCTATACACCATTAAATTTTCAAAGTATTTTGACTTTTATGAAGCTATTTATAGACAATTGAAATTTTCAATATTTTTAAGTATTTTTTTTTTAAATAACGATAAAATTTTTTTGGCTGCCTAGAAAATCTTGAAAATTTAATACAAGGTTTCTTATAAGTTGTTCCTTAACTGATAAAAAAAAATCTAAAATCGTAAGTCACAATTTTTTTTTATAAGTGCTCAAAGTTCCAATTTATACGAAATATGTAAAAATCACGATAATTTGCAAGTTATTTTGTAGATAAAAATTCATAAAATTTTTTCTGTTCATACTTAAGGTTCAAAATTTTAACACGAGGTTATGTATAAGCTACTCTTCAAAAATCTTTAAAAAAATTTCTACCGGAATTAGAGGAAAAAATTTTATGACTGTTTGAAATTTAAATATTTACGAAATTGCATAAAATAGCGATTTATTCTCAAACGATTTTAAATATTTTTATAATTCAAAAAGTATAAGTCGCAGATTTTTGAAATTTCTACCAGCTATTAAGATTGGTATTTCCTTTATGTCATATTTTTTTTCAAAATATTATATTGATTTTTAAGCCACTTATAGGCATTTAAAATATTCGATTTTTTTACATTTTTTTTTTATAATCGGTGATAAAAAAAATTTGGCTCGTACAAAATACTTGAAAATTTAATAGAAGATTCCACAGAAGTAGTTCTTAAAGTCATTCAAAAATTATTAAAATCCATAGCACAATTTTTTTTTATAAGCGTTTGACAGCGAATATTGACAAAAATTACATGTAAAATATAATATACTGTATAATATTCTAGACTGACAAAGATATCGGTTTTTTTTAAAATGCTCTAACTCAAAAATGAAAAACCGCAACAACTAGAAATTTTCACCAAATCTTTATATTGACGTTCTCTATACATGGTTAAGATTTCAAAGTATTTTGACATATTTTGACTTATTTATAGACAATTTAAATTTTCGATTTTTGTTAAATTTTTGTTTTTAAACATCTATAAAATTTAATTGATTGAGCGAAAACTCTTGAAAATTTTATACTAGGTTTATAATAAGTTAAACTTATCGTAACTAAAAAATATCGTGATCGGTTCACTCAATTTTTTTTTATAAGCCCTTAATTCTCAAATTTGTATAAAATGTGTAAAAATCACGATAATTTTCAAGTTTATTTTGTAGATAAAAATTCATAAAATTTTTTTTGTTCATACTTAAGGTTCAAAATTTTAACACTAGGTTATCTATAAGCTACTCTTCAAAAATCTTTAAAAAAATTTCTACCGGAAATAGAGGAAAAAATTTTATGACTGTTTGAAATTTAAATATTTACGAAATTGCATAAAATAGCGATTTATTCTCAAACGATTTTAAATATTTTTTATAATTCAAAAAGTATAAGTCGCAGATTTTGAAATTTCTACCAGCTGTTAAGATTGTATTTCCTTTATGTCATATTTTTTTCAAAATATTATATTGATTTTTAAGTCACTTTAGGCATTTAAAATATTCGATTTTTTTACATTTTTTTTTTATAATCGGTGATAAAAAAAAATTGGCTCGTACAAAATACTCGAAAATTTAATCGAAGATTCCACAGAAGTAGTTCTTAATGTCATTCAAAAATTATTAAATCCATAGGCACAATTTTTTTTTATAAGCGTTTGAACATCGAATATTGACATAAAATTACATGTAAAATAATATAATGTAGAATGTTCTAGACTGACAAATGATATCGGTTTTTTTTAAAATGCTCTAACTCAAAAACGAAAAACCGCAACAACTTGAAATTATCATTAAATCTTTATATTGACGTTTCTATACATGGTTAAAATTTCAAAGTATTTTGACATATTTTGACTTATTTATAGACAATTTAAATTTCGGTTTTCTAAATTTTCGTTAAAAATAAAATATACTTATATAATATTTATAAATAACATTGTATTATATTCTAGACTAACATATGAACTCCGTTCAGAATCGTTATTCGTATACAATGATATCTATCATTGCATTCAAATTTAACAAATCCATTATAATAATGACCTATCCTTTAAGCGAGGTGCACTCCACCCCTAACTGTACAGCAGAGCGAGGCCCATCCGGTTCTTTTTTTAATTTCCTTTTTAAACTTCCACTCAAATGTACACGTTTTGACATTATTAATAAATAAAATATCAAAAATAGTTTAAAATAGTTTAAAATATATATTTAAATTATATATTAAGTAAATGTAAAATGTAAATATAAATAATAACTTAAGGGATTGGAAACCGGCCGTTTCTAAGGAGTTGCGTTTAGGCAATTTCTTACTTTGTTTGTGTTGTTGTGTGAGTAGTAAACGTTATGAAAGTGTCTGTAATTTAAATTTGTCTATCATTTAAAATCCATATATTTATTGTTTATACACCTATATAGACAATATAACATTATTATTGTCATTATTCGTAAAAATGGCTTATAGACCTTCATTAGTATAACCAATTTTTGTCAATCCTACCGATTTCTGAAAACTGATTTGAATTCCTTAATACGTCCACTTGAGAATGGTCAGGCCACATTTTAAGATGTAAATGTCAATAAAGAATAAATACTAAAATAAGAATACTTAAAATTTTATAATTTTATAAACTAGTTTATAGGAATTGGAGAACGAAGTTTAAAAAAGTGGCCTGACCGATCTCAAGTAGACATATTGTCGAATTCAAATCAGTTTTCAGAAATGTTATCGCATCATTAGGTCCATCGGTAGGATTGACAAAAAATTGGTAAATTTTGGCTGAAATAACAGACGTTTGTAAACCCCAATATAATATGTTTGTAGTAGACAACCCGACAGACGACAACGGACGTGTCGTACAAATCATAATAGATTAAATAAACACATAATAGAAATGCGATGCCTACATGATGGTGGCTTTTTTAGAACAACATTTATAGAATAGCTTATCTATATGACTAACCACCCGTTTGAAAAGTAGTGACGTTTATTATTAGATAATAATATACAAGATAAAGAACGTTACCACTGTATATATTTTTTGTTTCGTGCTTTAGATCAAATTTTTTCCTACGTAAATATAATTTTTTTTTGTATGTTATAATAAAGTTCTTGTGGCCTCCAATTTAGACTTATATTATTTTATATTTTGTATATTTTATGTTTATTAATGTTTTATATGAGTTTAAAAAATGATATTTATTTTAAAATGTTTTTAATTATAATTTTTTTTTTACCTAATACCTGTAGTATCCTGAATATTTTAAAAATCAAACAACATGAAAATCTAGATAAAAATGTACTTATTTTTATCTTCATCTAGATAAAATTTAGTATAACTATCTTTATCTGTATCTAGATAAGAATTAGTGTAGTCAGGTATTTTCTTATCAGAGGGAAGAACTGTACCCATCCCGTCATCTTTATCTTTATCTAGATAAATTATTATGTAGGTTGAGTCTCATTCCAAGAGACAAAACTGGAAAGCGACGTTTCCAAACCCTATAGGTATGCTCTACTGGATTCCTAGTTCTTATCTGAGATTCATTAAATACATTTTCTGTATCTGTTTGAGAATTAAGAAATGGAGTAACAATATGGTCTGTATTTGCATAACCGGAATCTGCTACAAATAAACTGTTGCCCCATTTCTTTATAGTATGTAGGTCATGTTAAATCTTTGAATTTGAAAATATAGTGGAATCATGAAATGATCCAGGCCAACGAACTACAATGTCCATAATTTGTAACTTTGATGATACTACTGTTTGTACATTAAATGAAAACCAACCTTTTCGATTTTGAAAGTACTCTGCATTAAGGCCACCTTGAAAAAGTTGTTTTTATAAAAATAATATTAATTTTTTTAATAACCAATTTTCTGTTAAACTTACCAGGACTTTGAATTTTTATAAGTTTATAAGCGTACAGTCAATTTCTCCAATCATTAATGGAAATTTAGCTATACTATAAAAATTTTTTTTTGTAAGTCTTGAATCTCAGAATAAGTTTCTGGTATTTTTACAAATTGAGAACGAAGTTTTGCTATGGTAAGACTTACATATCTTACTTTAAGACAGGCAGATGATTTACTAACACCAATTACATCTCCTGCACTTATTAAAAAGCTATCAGTAGCATAAAATCACAATGTAAATAATTTTTGCATTTGTGTTATAGCATTATTCCTATTAAATAAAATATTTTACTATAATTTAAGTTATATTCTATAAGTATATATATATGTCATTATTAAAAGTCTCTAGTATTCAGTTATCCTATAACTACTGAATAATACTTACCTATCTGTGTTAGTGCTAATATATAATAATGTGCTATCAAAACTTCTATAACTGTTTCTTTATATAGACGGAAACGCACTTTAAAATCGTAATCGTCCCATAATAAATTATCTACTCTGCAGTGTACAACATAAGGCCTGCGTTGATAATTCATGTACTCATGAAGTTCAATATCATCATCATCAAATAATAAATTATCCATTAGAAGAATTGTTAAGAGTATTAATATATTTAGAAAATAAATTAATAAAAACTTTATGCTTTATATATAAAAATATATTAAATTAAAAATAATTATCTTTATGATGAATCATTATCAAAAAATGATAACATTATGTTAACCAACAGTTAATCTTTATAACCGTAAGAAATTGCATCAGTTAACTTAACTGGCAGTTAAAACTTCTGGTTAGTTTAACTGGGACTCAATAAACAGTTTAACTAGAGGAAAACGTTAACTGTCAGTTATGTCATACTATCAGTTAAATGCAATTGAAAAACCGGCTCTAAAGCTGCCTTTACACGTAGAATCTTTCCTTCACTCCTGGAACGTACGGGTTTGAGCGAGGACTTGACTGCGCGTAATACTGTGGCGCGCAATTCTCTCTAGTCAAATTGTAGTATTTTAGTTGTAAATTCTTTCCCGCACGCTTTCCTTCTTTCCATTCGTCATTCGCTCAAAAAAGTTCGTCTAAAGAGTATTCCTGACGTTTTGAACGCGTGAAAGCGTGGCGCGTGGAGTGTTCGAAATTCCAACAGTTTTGCAGTCGCGTGGAAGCAGGGGTATTACCAGGTGGCAGTGATTGAACGGCGCGTCGTCACAAAAATGAAAATAAAAACGATAAAATGATTAACCACGCTCAAGAACGGGCAACAACCGTACCGGTTTGAACACGATCAATCCTGCAAGACGTTAAGTTCGTACAATCGTTTAGACGGAAATTCTTTCCCACGTGATAGCCCTCACGCCATTCAATCGCGCGGTCAAAACTCTACGTGTGTAGGCACCTTTAAGGTAATACACGGTTTATCTACTTTTTATATGTGTTTTCAATATTGACTAGTTATTTTTTTTATTTTTTATTTTTTTTTGCTTACGGCTTATTTTGTAACCATTTATCCCCTTCCATTGAAATATCCAGAGAACGTCTCTGTACCAGTATATCTTAATTCGGGGGTTTTTCTAATGTAATTGTTACTATAGATTCATCGAGTGTTCAATATATTTTAATTTGAGTATAATATCAATCGTAGATATTAATAAGAATGATCCTTAGGAAGAATGTTGTAAGACATTTGTATCCTCAAATTGTATGTTACCTTTTTAGATTGTGTCTGCAACTCACATGGTTTTTATTACTTTGTCCTGTATTGGGAAAATCTTTATCTTATTAATAATTAAAAATAACGATTACAATATGTAGGTAGTTATTATTCTTAAGATACATTGACGTAATAAATAATCACAATATAAAATTATTTTGAATAAATAAAGTAATATTGTAATTATAGTGTTGATTATGATAAAAAACATGTTAATTTGAAATCATGACTAATTTTAATGATTAATGATTTTTCATTAACGGTTTTAAGCTGAACAATAATTATATTTTGAGATACTTTATTTAAAAAAAAGGTATATTTATACTTTACCGGACACCTTTTTTTTTTTTGAATTAATGTAGTTTGGTATACTAAAGACGATAGTGAAGTCAGGATTTGGGGCTCGAACTTAGTTTTCAAGTTACAGGTCTCTGAAGTTATACGTTTTTTTTACTATTTTCTTAAATACGTAATTTAATTAAAACTAATTTCAATATTATTTATGGTGCAGTGGTCTCACAAACGCTTGTGGCACACAACTAGAGATTACAATCCCGGGATCCCGAGATCCCGGCTACTTTTAGGTACCAAGAATACCGGGACCAGTATAAATAAATCCCGGGATTCCCGGGACTGTGTAACAGCACTATATAATTCAATTCCCCGATTATGAATTATGAATTAAATGTTTTTAAGATTAGATTATATTATTTTATGTGTTATTTATAGAATCCTCATGATGACTATGATAAAATTACATATTTGAAAGATATATTTTTAATCCCTAAAAATTATTTTATTAGAAAACAAATAATACAATTAATTGAAAGGATACATTGTAATGAACGCTTAATGATACCTAATGATGAAGAACAACATTGTTTTGAACAAACAGAAAGTGAATCTATTACACTCACTCTATTGACATTGAAAGAAAAGTTGGAGCTTGAAATAGGAAAAAGTAAAAGAACAATTGATCCTATAACACAAAAAGAAACTGATTTGATAAAAATAATCAAAAAAAAGATGAATTTATTTGAAAATGGAGGAACTCGCGGGCATCACTTAAAGCTAGCATTTAAGTACTTAATGTCTGTTCCTCCTACAAGTATCGAGTCCGAACGTGCATTCTCAGCAGCAGCCTATATTGAAAACAAGCTAAGAAGCAGACTATGAGACGGAACAATAGACGCTCTACTATTCCTGCGTTCATATTTTCAAAATAATTAGAACCAATGTATATTTATAAACTTATTTAACTAGTATAAACTTTATTAACTAATATCTATTCTTATGTATAATAACACAAATATTTAAATAAAACAAAATTGTGCATAATTCTTTTAAATATTTTCTTATTAAATTTCGGGATAATCCCGGGATCCCGAGATTAATAGCTAAATATCCCGTGATCCCGGGATCATAAAATTGGGTCGGGATTGTAATCTCTACACACAACACATCGAGTTCAACTCCGACACACATTCGTAATATAAATTTTTGCAATATTTTATTATTTTGTCGTTTAGGTCTGACCACTCTTTAAGGTCAAATAAATTTACTTGTTTTTCAGCTGCCATAGTTCACGTTACCTTTAGTGTATTCGCGTAAGTAGAGAAAAACAAAATGACCTATAATATTTCATACGTGGTAATCGAAATGTATAATATGTTAGATGTACAATATATGTTTGATAAATTTTATGGTATAATAATGGAATAATAAACCTAATAAAATGTGTTATTTGTATAATTATTTTAGTTTTTGTGATTTACTCGCGTAGCGAGGTTTTAGGTTCACATACAAAGCATAATCCCATCAGCAGCAGTATCAAGGTTTGCTCAAAAACTAGGTTAGGCTTAGACTATAATTCCCCTTGGGGCGAAGCCCCATCCGGCACGAAAAGTGACACAAAGTGTCACTCGAGTTTGTCAGTGGAGCCGGCAGGCGTAGCGAGCGAAGTCCTAAAATTTTAAAAATTAAAGTTTCGCTCGGTTTAGATAAGAAAGAATAGATTAGAAGATAAAATATGAAAGATATTTTTGATTTGCGATTACATGACCTGTATAATGTAACATATGTATATATATGTAATGTAAAACATAATATGTTCCTATATAAAAAAACTAAAAACGTGTCGTAAAAAAATGCAAAATTTCATGTGCACCCGACGAGAATTGAACCGTGTTCGGCGCATTACAAACCTACGCTTTAAACCATCGAGCTATGCCACATAAAATTAACAATTAAAAATTAACTACAAAAATCGCTAACTTCAAATAGTTTAACTTCCAAATTAAGTTTGAGCCCCAAATTTGGATTTCACCAACATTTTTTTCGTACAAAAATTAATAAGTCCAAAAAAAAAAATGGCCAAAAAAAAGGGTGTCCGGTAAAGTATAAAAGTTCCAAAAAAAATACAGTTTATTGACCATTGTAGTGTATTTTATATGTAAGCAGTGCCGGATTTACTGGTGTGCTGAGTGGGCTACAGCCCAGGGGTCCCCACAAATTCGGGGCCCCCACAATTTTATGGTATTTAAATGAGGATACAGAAAAAAAATTTTATTTATATTAATTTTAGATTCTGAACGGAGTGATGGAATCTATTGGTTTTACAATGATGTGTGATTTATTTTTATTTTTTATTTTTGTGTCTGACGACACCTTTTTTGGCAGTAAAAATGTGAAAGGAAAGTGAATGTAGATGGTACTTTGGCTAGTCTAAAATCCAACTTTTTATTACTTTTTAAAAAAAATCGAAAAAAACGATAAAAAAGTTACGAAAAAACTGGAAATTTTACGCAAAATCACGTTTTTACAAATTACATTTTTTTAAATGCTCTAACTCAAAAACCAAAAATTGCAACAACTTGAAATATTCACCAAATCTTTATATTGACGTTTTCTATACATGGTTAACTTTTTAAAGTATTTTGACTTATTTATAGACAATTTAAATTTTCGATTTTTGTAAAATTTTTGTTTTTAAACATCTATAAAATTTAATTGGCAGACCGAAAACTCTGAAAATTTAATACAAGGCTAAGAATAAGTTAAACTTATCGTAACTAAAAAATATCGGTGATCGGTTTACTCAAATTTTTTTTATGAGCCCTTAATGCTCAAATTTGTATAAAATGTATAAAAATCACGATAATTTGCAAGTTCTTTTGTAAATAAAAATTCATAAAATTTTTTCTGTTCATATATTTTTTGTTTTAGCCAATGAATTAGAAGCCAGGCGAGTTGCCAAAGCTTGGTCATGTTCAGAAGACAGTGATGACATAGAAAGTGGACAGTTGACTGGTTGTTCCAGAAGAAAAATGATTGCAAAAAAAATGTATGAGCCTGAATTTATGGAGCCCAAAAAAAAAATCAAAAAAACCACAGTAGAAGATAAAGTGTATACAAATTTGGCTCCAATCATTCAACTGCCAGAACCACCGACATTAGACATCCAGTACAATGTAGATAATCCATATGACATAACACATTCCAATTCTGATGTGGAAAACAATGAAACTCTATTTGAAGACGTACCATCAACCTCAAGTGTGGTGTCTTCTATTACGTCATTTAAAATAAATAATATAATACCAGGTAAATAATATTTTTCTCACAATATTCAAAACAAAAATATTATTTTATATATACACATGAAATGGAAAAAAAAAAAATTAATAGTTTATAGCATTAAAACTGTTATCATTAAATATATTATATTTAATTGAAATGTGTTTTTTTAATTAAAATAATAAATTAACAGATTATAGACCAGTAATCACGTTTGAAGGAACATTTACTCACTACTAATTAATTAAATGTATAAGTATTTTTTTTTTTTTTTTTAATCAAGAAGATTACTGAGCCTCACTGAGAAAACTCGTGTGGTAGCCAGATTTTAATTTAATATATTTCCCTGTACAAAAACATTATTATATCGACTGACCCATTTAAAGATTTTGTGTGAATTAATATTTAAGATTTGCCTGATAAAAATGACAATTTAATCATCGGAGCAATTTTTCGGAATTTTTGTTTTTTAATGAAATACTCAAATACCCTATACCCATTAGTTATATAAAATTTTCCTGGTCTAAAAATTCTCGGGGGGGGGGGGGGCGATTGCCCTCATCCCCCCCCCTCAAATACGCCACTGTGTCCAGACATGGAAGACACTCCCCCAAAATACGCCACTGCACGCGTCTGTAGACGCGCCGCGGCGCGATGCGATTCAAATTTCAACCGCGTCGCACTAGTTTACTCGTTGATAGATGGAACCGATTCCTTTGACAGCCGCTACAGCGCGCGGTTGCGACTGCGAATTGGCGACTGCTCCAAGATGTGTCAAATCGCGGACCTGTGTCTTCCTAGCTAAAAACATCTCATGTGTCTTGTTGGGTTTTTTAAACACTATCATATTAATAATTGATTGTTCTTCGTTTATTTCTTGCAAAAGAAGAAGATTTAAAATTAATTTTTGTTTTTTGTTTAAAGACATTTTGAAAAAGGAACAGATAACTTTTGTAGCAAAATACGTGTAGTAGCTCACACAGATTTTCTACAACTGGATCGACTAGAGTCGTTCGCATAGGAATCCCACCTTAATATTTAACCTTTTCTAAAAAAACTAAAATAAAATAGTTCCTAAATTGTTTCAACGTTTATATTAATTATTATTATTTTTCTAGAGGCTTTATCTGGTTTAATAAAAACTGCGTCGGAAGAAACAATGTTTCACAAAGTAGTAGACAACTATTTAAGACATGCTAAATGATGAAAATAAATTTATTAAATTGATACTCTATTTTTTACTAATAGCTTATAACTATTTTTGTTATATATTTTTTTTTTTAATATGTTATAACTTATATTTTACTTTAATTAAATATACTAATAAGTTCAAGCTATTAAAGTGCATCTTTGGATAAACCCAATATGACTCATTTTCAAATTTTTTTTCACCATTCCTTCCGGTTTTTTTATGGTATGTCACATATTTGTGACATGGGTTTATATGAACAATTATTATTACAAAAAACCCAATGTCACACATAGGTGACATTGGCTATTTTATTATTTTATCATATTTTCATCATATATCGAGTGTCACATATGTGTGACATGGGTTTTTTTAAAGAGACCCCATGTCACACATGTGTGATACGTGACGGTGAAGTAAGCTTTTGGCCTTATTTTATAATAGACATTCAGGCGATTAGTGGCTAGATGGTATCAATTTATTTAGATAATTTTAATTTCGATTCCGACATAAAATAAAAATGTAAGCATTTAAATTTGTTGTTAATATTTACAACTCTTTCCCACAACCACCGTCTAAATTATAAAAATGACCAAATTCAGACACTCGTCGGCATAGTATACACTCAACAAAATGTATAAGAACATCAACTGATAAGTTCATCTATA
>JASXSY010003147.1:0-60413 GCA_034509805.1 Sipha maydis | reverse complement strand
ACGTTAAATTGTCGACATAATCATGTTCACAATCAACTAAATAGAAATCGAAAGTATTCGAAATCAATTATTATCCGTGCAAACAGTAACTGTAGTGACAATAGTCGATCGGTGAAGTCAGTGGTGGTAAAAAGTCTGTTACCGAAACATTCGAGTTTACAGTTTCTGCAATAGTACTACTACGCAATAGGATAAAACTCTGCGAAGTATAACAGTATAATAATAGTAAGAATACATATATTATTCTCGTCTCTCGATAAAACCGCAAAATGTCACCACGGATTTGGTCGGCGGATTTGTGAACACATCCGCATCGGATTTTTAAGAGATTGAATTTAAACATGAAATTCTATGTTGTACAAGATAATAACAGTTATGATAATAATAATAATAATAATAATAATCGTATAATGTCGAATTTTGTGGCGTTCGCCGTTGTTCTCGCATAACGATTTGTGCTCGACGAGAATTATACGAGTATATTATTTTGTATAGTGTCTGAAGTGCAGGAGTACATGCATACGACAGTGAATTCTACTGTATATCGATTTACCTTGTACATAATATATTATAATGTTACGTTATACGTAATATTATTTCGTGCGAGTGTGTATTTTTAACTCACAACAGTAATTAAACTTGTAACTTTTAAGCTATCTTATTAATGTTTAAACATTCAATTTATATGGCTTCCTAGCCACATAGAAATCTTTGGGAATGAGAATGTCGACTCTAGCCAAATAAAATTCTACCATGTACTATCCACCTAACAAACCTATATTTTGGATTGACTTTTCCCTATACTAAAAAATCACGTGTAAAAACTGGCTTAAATAACGGGAAAAACCTCCTCCCCATTTCATTTCCTGGTATGGGGAAATTGTTATTACTATTCCAATTAACCCGTGGTTTTACAATCTTAACTTACCTAGAAAAACTCTGGTTTCTTACTCTAGACTTTGATTTAGCAATACGTTACTTTTCTCTCACTCCTTTCTTATTTCTCTGAAAGACTCCTCTATTTGCACCCACTATAACTTTCCCTCTATTTGTGACATTCCTCATATTCTTTTTGTACATTTTTATCCACGCAGCCTCCTTTCTTCATAATTATATTTAATTCTAGTAAGATCTCATTTAATTTGAAGTCCGTTCTTTCTTCCTTTTCACCTGCTGTAATCGTATCAATTATTTATATTTTCTACCAAGCTGACTTTTTAATTTAAAGTTTCATTTGATTGTAACAATTGTATTCTTAGTTAAGCTGTAGCAAGCGTCTAATTTTTTTTTTTTTTTTATTAGGACAATAACTACGGATCCTAATTGTAAAACAAAGTATTAATAAAAAAAAAAAGTTATTTTATTACCTAATGTATAACTCACAAAACTAAAATTCTTCAGTTGTAAAACGTGTTTGTTTTTTTTTTGTTTTTTTTTTTTGTTATATTTATCAAACTTTAAGATTTAGAACATAAACGAATCATATTTTAAGCATTTTTTTGTTGGTGATTTTTATGAGAGTATCAAAAGTGTATAGTTTGTATAACTACATTGAATATAACAAGAAAAACCATAAATAAATAGTATTTTCTAAAGATAACTTGTTATTTGCCTTGTATTATTGCTCGTAACTTAGATAAATTACGCTAAGTTAAATAAGTGAATACATGAAGATGTAGTTTATCTTAATATTAACTTAGAAAATCACTAATATCAATAACTTTCCCAGTTTTGATACATTTATATAGTTTAATATTAATTCGTATTGAAATGTACACTCTACTATTTTCTCTATTGCCATGTATTTGCACGCAATAGGTCCGAAATGGAAACTTTTGAACCATTATATTATACTGATACAACGACAAGTCACAGACCACACTTATTTCCTGTAATAAAAGTCATCTAATTCAAACTACACATACACACCTGTATTTTAAATTGAGAATTCGTTTTTAATCAACAATTAAATATTTTTTCCGTGTGTTGATAATAATTATTTATGGGTTGTACGAATAGGGCCGTAGTTATATAAGGAATTTGAGGTTATTTTTTTCTTAATGATGCCCAGGTTTTTATAATTATTCGAGTATTGTATTCAATGAACAAAAACCATGGTTTATAACAAATAATGGCTAGAAGTTCAAAATTCTAAATTCAAACGGAAAGCACTGAACTGTAGTAATACCCATAAGCGTTGCGTGCAGTTCCAATGCAACAGCTGAATACGATTTTTTTGTAACTATTTGAAATAAAAACCGAAATTTTGTATACCACATAAAAACTACTAAACATTTTAAAAAATTGTATTTCATCGATAAATGCTTAACTGTTCATAATATTACACTAACATAAGAAAAATTAAATCAAAAATATCTTTTTTTTCTAATGTTCTTCATTAAAATCTCTTATATGGGTTGGTCGAGTTTAATAAGTATATTTGAAATAAAAATGTAAGTTTCCGATTACACATTCTTGTACAATGAAAAAAAAAATGTAAAGTCGGACCAAAAATCCTATTGTCTGCTTTGCATTACTGTTCATTATGTTCATTATAATTCGTTTGTGCTAAATCTGTTTATCTGCGCCATTGATTATTTAATAGTCTATTATATAATCAATGTCTGTACTTATGTTTTCCCATTTACCCGATATTCGAACCACTATTTTATTTATTTCCTTCAGCTATTAGATGCGTGCGGAAGACGATTTGGCGATTAACTATCGTAATGTTTACTTTTGAAACAGCAAACACGGCGAACCGCGACGACGATACTGCCGGATAGTATATTGTTTCATCGCGGCTAAAGGTTAATAATCTAATATTGCGTTAATCCACCGACAACAATCGCCGATCGCATTAGCCACCAAGACTTTAGCAAACGCTAAATTTATATATATGTATGTATAAATGCACCCATTAACTGAGCAAATATTGCACAAAATCTGTACGATACGACCGATCGATTGTAAAAAAAAATAAAGCTCCATGTATGATACATTCACATTTCAAAAGCAAATTCAAATTTCAGCAGGATTAATAACTATACTATCCACCTGTTAAACTACGTAAGGTTATACTATAAAACTACCTCATGTCGAATCAATAGTTTTTGTTATGTTATGTTTCACTCGAAACTGATGCATATTATAATGTGTATTCGAGCGGTATCATCAAAAGTCAAATTTAGGAGAAGTTCTATCGATCCTTAGTGTACGTAACGATTATTTATTAAGCTCAGTTTTCATTTTACGATTCTAGTAACATTTTTTAATGTAAATGTGTCCGTTAAATAATATACTAATTTATAACTTTTCGATTTTAAAATACCAAATTAAACTGCTACGGTTGCTAATTCTCATTAAAAACGGAAGTGCATAACATTCTATTTTAAAAACCTGTTTTAAAACTTAATCGTTTAAAACAATTTATTTTGTAGCGAAAACCATAAATATTGTTGGTTTGAATAAATCTTTAAAGTGCTCGGTAAGTCTGATATCATGTTTACCTATACAGTTATATTTTTTTCTAATCAAATCAAAACAAAAAATAAAACGGCAGTTGAACATTCAATGAAATAATAAGAATAATATCAATAATTATAGTTAATTATAGTTTTTACCGAAAGCAACAACAAAAACTTCACATTATATTATCTACTAATTTTTCAAATGTAAATAACGATCGTATAAGGTTTGAATGCGCATCACCGATATGAACTCCGATAAACAAGCATATAACACAATATTGAATTTACGAACACCTCGAATTATTATCGTGGATGTCCAATATACAGTAGACGTATAAATCATAAACTAAATAATTATCGCAACTTGTATCAAACCAAGCCTATGTTATTTTTTCAATTAATTTTAATAAAGCAAACTCATATATTTTATCAAACTGACAGTGCACGCGAACTTCAAATTATGTCCATATCCTCAAGAACAGCAATAATAGTAATAATAATAATAATAATAATAATAAAAACTGACTGCAGCACAAATCAAACAGCTATTATGTTTTCAAGTTTTCCATTTAAAATGCGATGAAAACGTTTTAAAAAAAATCAACATTACCTTAAGCTCTCTATATACAAAGCGTTATGTATATCAAAAATGCATTCATTCTAGGCGAAAGCCTACCTTATATTCTAGGCGCCTCCGGCAGTTTTCTCGTCAGTTATATGTACGCTGGGCCTAAAACATGAAAACGGAATGTTATTGTAACGTGCACGAAAAACATTGGACGCCCGACAGAATGAACTTCATAATAAGGTTGTCTACCATATTTTGTCAACAATTATTATCAGTATTTAATTGGCAGTTATAACATTATAGTGATATCTAAACACATCTTCTAAAATATAATAGAAATTGCTTTCGAATTGTAGGTTCTATACATATCGTATACTATAAATTATTATATGATAAAATTAAACCAGAGACAAATTCGATTGTTAACTCTAATTGCATATATATTATAAGCATTATTGGATTAATTTTATGCATAAAAAAGGTTATAATTTAGTACTGGAACATATTCGTTACCAAAATACATTTAAATTAATTTTATTATTTGCATATGATATAATCAGTTTAAATAATTTAAGCAAAAATAAATTAAAAGTTATAGAATTCCATTAACCAAGTATAGAGCATAGCAAATTATTTTAAACATAAGATTAAGTTAATATTAAGTCAAATTAAGTTATACACAATTCACATTGTGAATTGATAAGGTGGATGTTAAGTACCACGACACTTTTCCAGATATCATATTCTAAAAGATTTTTAAATTGTATTGAAACTATGTACAATATACAGTTTTGTTTTAATCGTATTATTATTTACACCATTTTACACATTGATAAAAATGTAATCATAAATTAATATTTCAATAACGTTTCACTATGGTTGCTTTTTATTCCAGCAGAATGCGCCAGTTATTTATGTTAAACGGGAGATTTTCATATACATATTAATATACATTAGGATATATATATATATATATATCTAAAATTTAAATAAAAAAACCTTTTAATGAAATCGCTCAGTGATAGCACATCCAAACATTAATTTCATCGATTTTCCAATAGTAAATCGTGATTTAAATCTCATTTAAGCCTGCGAGGGCTATCGTGGCTATATTCGGTTACTTGTTGCCATAATTTAGACGGGAAGATTTTTATCTGATTTAAGTTTTGCATGAAATCGGCTGTAACGCAATGCTATGAATTCGTTGAAATTTTAAATTCTTAATCATTTTTAAGTCCTTATGCAATGAATAATTCATTGTTACATGGTAATTGTAAGATAGCTATTTTAACCATGTAATAGTAAAACTGATCAAAAATGCATTTTTTCATATCTGGCCTGGTAAACTAAGACAAACGTTTCTAAACACTATCAAAATAATGAATTATATCACATAATTGTAATTCAACCTCGATTGCAATGATATCATATTCGATCATCCTTTATTGTACAATGATTTATTAGGACTCTAAATGTATTTTGAAACTAAAATATATAGTATCTTTTATAATTGTGATGCAATCTCATGCTATCCTATAAATGCTCAAAATGATTAGAAAGAATAACCGAGGAAATATTTTACAAGAAAATAAATGGATAACGTTATTGAGATTAATTGATTTAAATCCAGTGCAACACAAAAAAAAATTCTACATAGTGTAAACTAAACCATTATCCATAATATTATTCATAATTGTTGTAAATTAAAAATAGTAGTGATATGAGGATAGAACTATTTCAAAATGTTGTAGAATGTATACGTTATTCACGACTTAGTTGACAATTTTATTGACTGAAATCATTGGTTTTAAGATTAAAAACAAAGAAAACCAATAGTGAAAATATCGAAAGGATAAGCACATGCGCTGTACAACTATTTTTTTCTTAAATGTCTATTTTAACAACTAAATATTTTTTTTCAAATTTTTTGAATGAAATTTTATAGTTCAATCAACTTTCTAGTTTTAATTCGACCAAGTTATAGCAATTTGACAAAAAAAAAAAATAATAACGGTAAAATACGCAGGATTTTAAGTTTTTTTACTAAAACTCTGAAAATAATTCTTTTAAGATTGTTTAAACCAGAAATGTGTACTGCTTATGTGGTTATCTGATTATGTTAAAAATTCAAAGGTCATGAAAATATGTTGTGTAATAACAACCGACTAAAATACAGAATTTAAATTGCAGAGCTTTACGCAAAGATACTTAGCGTTCACAATTAACGTTTACACACTGTATATATAATAATATATGTAATACACTGGTGTATATTACATAACTCACGTACTGGATTTTAACTTATTTTAACATGATATCATTATTGATTGTTATATTATTTTTATTTTACCACTCATTACTGTAGGTATATTAATTCATTTAGATTTTATTAGGTTCCGTATTTAAATAAAGTATTTATTATTCCACTGAAAGTTTTCTGTACAACAGGATTTGCCTGTGATCAAAAAATGATCTCCGATCAAGTTGAAATTTCTGTGTGTTATCAAGAAAATATCAACATCGCGGTATCACGTATATTTTTTGTGTCATTTAAATGTAGTATACGAGTAACTTACTATTAATTTACTCCATTTATATTTTTACCACCTTTTTCGCCCTTGAACCTCTTTTTAAGTTGCCCAAGCTTCGAGCGATTTTGACCTAATTTATTCTTTGGCTGATGTAGAAATAATCCTTTAATACGGATCTTTAAATGTTACCACGAGGCAAAATGTTCACTGTTCGCTTTTGTTATATGATCACTTTTTGTGTGTAGGAGAAACTTAATAATTTTATGGCATACCTAGTGGAATTAGGATGCAAAAGGAAATTGGAATTTAATTTAATTGTTGAAAATGGTGCACGTTTTGAAAATTAGTCTTAACATTAATTTAATAATATTATGTTTGTCAACATGATATGTGGAATTTATTTTATAAGATCCTTTATGTAACAATTATAGAGATCATAATACGTTAATATTTTTACGGGCGGCTTTAAAAACAAACAAAAAAAAAGTAAAATAACCCCAGCGCATTTCATGTTTAATCCTATACATCTTAGTTCATGACTTTAAAATAATTATCACCTATCGACCGAAAAAATATAATAATAATTTGTTATTATGGTAAATAAAAATATTGTTGAATAGGTATGTTCATTTCTTTTTATTCAATAACTAATAAATTTGCCTTAACGATCGGTTAATACTTGCCCAAATTGTATATGCTTTACTCATGTAAATCTTGGGACATTCGACTAAATGAATAACTACCTTTTTTTTCCTATCTACATTTCGGTCCATTGTAAACAATTTTAAATTTAATAAATAATTGATGGGATCATACTAATTTCTAAACTTGATTAAATCGGCATATCTTCGTTTTGTTGGCTAAAAAAAGGAAATTCTGTTAATATTATAATAATAACTACAATAGTACATTAGTACAAATACAACAAACAATACTATAAACATATAACCGTTTTGATAAATTAATTTAAACAACGAGAAACTATTCAAAATTGTTTCTATGACAAAAAAGTTGAATAAAATAATCAAAATCACACATAAATTAAGGATATACATTATTTTATAAATTCAACAATACATCTGATTCAATATTTTATTTTGATTTATTTCGCATAATATATATATCGTATATCTCGTATCATAATAAATTAACTGTAGATAGAACTTTTTTCGAGTAAACATTACAAACATTCTAGGACTTTTAAATTGTAATAAAAATCATTTAGATAAACCTCCTTCCGCATTAAATCTGATACACTTATTTAACACTAAAATCACAAGTTCTTTTTAATTCTGATTTTAATATTTATTTCAATATTTAAAATTAATTTTGACAAAAAAAAAAACAATTATAACGCATAATGTATTGTTTATATATCTTTTAAAAAATAGTAAACACATTTTATACAGATTATTTAACATGGATTTAAATAATGCAGTTGGCTTAATATAACTTTTACCAATAAATAATTAATTTTTGTTGGCAGTTAAATAAAAGATATTACATTTACGAGAACTGAGCATTAGTTGTATTGTACACAGTTTCTAATGATATTGGAAATACAAACAAAAAGAGGGTTTTCGTATAAGATGTGGTATTAAATGGGGCTTAGAAAAAAAATGAAACAGATTATAGTCCTTCCAAACACAATATGTATTTCAAAAGCTCAGTGATCCTTTATTTGGTATTTGTGAGAATATATAATAAGTGTGTTTTTTTTTTTTTAAAAAAAGTTTTGAAGTAAGTTATTTTTTGATATACATATTCACATATTATATTATATATAACATATAAAATTACAATTAAGTAATGACCCTATCAATAAATTCGTACTGATGCAATTTATTTGATAAATTCAAATACATCGTTATAGTTAAAATATTGCAATAATATGTATAACTATGAGTAGGAGACTTGTGTATCAAATTAAATAACGATTTACGTGTAGGCCTTACACAGACATTTGTAGTTTCATTAAATACTAAAAATATTTTGATAAAATATTACATTAAATTTAATTTTGATTATCTACAAATAAAAAAAAAATAAAAAAATTTAATTTAAATTATTATTTATTTATGGCTTTTTTAATGGAATTTGGGTATCATTCAGATTTTTTCAAATCCATTGTACGTTTTACGTTTACGTATGTTTTATTATTGTTACTATAGAAATATCTGATAGCATATGGCATAGCTATGGCTCTAGCACACAAATATTTGTAAGAGTAGAGTATTAACGAATTTTTTTTAAGACGTACATACATATAAGGATGCAATATGGCCATATGTGCTTACAGTCGGAGAACATCAAAATAAATATTTCATCAAATTAATTTTTGATCTATTCTATGCACTGCGTTACATCCGAATTGTCAACGCCGATTTTATAATTAAATATTAAGTGTAAATCGTAGCCATAATATCATTCTGGATAAATTATTTAAAATATACTGGACATGGCGGTAACTAGACCATTACCCTGAATTCGGAGATTTAGTTTTGACATGACATCAGTGGCATGTTCAACCAGCGACGTGCAAAAAAACAACAATGATAAAATATGTTTTACTGTTACCGTGCAAATAAACGTCCGTGTTTGGGTTTATTCTCGAACCACGCAATATAGTATTAAGCCAACGGGAAAACACATTATTTTTCAAGGAATTGTCTATTACCTTTCACATTTTCTACCATATAATATGTATATAATGAATACTTTAACATTTATTTAGTTACATTTACGCGGTCATTTCAGATGTTTTCATCGGAGTTGTTTTAATATATTTTTCAAAAGGTCATCGTTTTTATGTATTACCAGGAAGTAAAAGCTTTATGTTTATACGTTACTGTGTGTATTATTCCATTGTTATCCTTTGCACACGAAGATTTATAATGGAATTAAACACCGTTTTAATGAATATCTTTTCAGAAATATTTTCAATTGTACTTATCAGACTCGATAATAATAATTATGTCCAAAAGTTCACCACAGCTAATAGTTTTTATAATTAAACCAACTTATTCAACAATAGACACACGATTAAATTGAACAAGAGGACAACAATTCAACGCACGTAGATAAGAGAGTGCGTGGTATTTTTACATAACTATACCCGTTCAAATAATTGAATACAATTTTGTTATCTATTACAAACCACCACTTATGCGGTATACATATTTAATTACTACACATAAGATCTGCCGTTGATACTGATTTTATATTGTTACATTTCCCGCGGTCATGTTACATTGTTATTTAAGCTAATTTATTGTTCATTTTTATTCCACCAAATGATTTACAATTTATCAATGAAAAATTACACGTACTGCAAGCTTGAAAAATGGAAAATGAATTTGTTGCTAAGACTCATACGTGTAATTTAAGTGAAACAGAATTGCAAATATTATACAAATTCAAAACTACAATACTAAAACGCATTTCTTAAATATACAATATTACTGAAAAAATAGTCCATAAAATTATAAGAAAAATATTTGGTCATGGGTTTTATTATATTAAATTACGGTTCAATATTAATGTATTTACTCTTAATAATCCGTATATATAAGGGCACTTCGATTGGTGCGATTTAAATGTTATTTTCAACCATCGGATTTTCGATTATAAACGTATTATAATATATTTTAATGATTACACAATACTCTGTTTTTACTTATTCGATAAATATTTAAGACAATTATGAAAAAACTTCATTTTTTTTTTTTTTTAGATACATTTTACATTTTTGATTTACTAATACTTTTTAATTTTCAACCTTTGATATTTTTTCTTTAGTCGACAAGATAATTGTTAATTGTATACAAATATACTTTTTAATAACCAACGACAAAAATATAAATATGTAAGTACATATTCTTTAAAAATAATCGAATAATTCATATAGTGTACGATGGTCAATATTTTGGTTTTCGTTCTGTACAAATTTCACTGGTCTCTGTTTCTCTTGACAAATATTATGAAATGTTGAATCCAGAGGTACTTTGATCAAACATGAATTGTTTAATTTCATACGGTTAATTGTTAATTAATATACAATTCCTTTAACGTTTAATACATATTTGTTTAAGTGTATCAAGTATAATACACATATTATGTTGAAAGTAGATTTTCTCCCTTCCAACTTATGTACCAGTGTTTCTACTAAAAGTTAAATAATATCTTACTATTTAGTTTTTTTTTTTTTTTTATATTTAATCTTATTTTAATGTCATAATATAATATTCAAATTAATATTTTATTTTATTTAACTAAAGTATATACATTTTTAAATAATCATACTTGAAAATTAATTGAATAATTTTTATTCGGTTTTTTTGGTGCTTAATAATTTTTCAAATACCTTGAAGTTATTTTCCACACTGTTGTGAAATGGTTTTTTTTATATATAACCTCACTTTTTACTGTTCTTCGAATAATGTGGAATTTCGTTCATTGTAAATTCCTTATGTACAATAGTATTTCTTTCAATAGTTGTCGTTCATTATTTTCGCTTCGAACTACTTTGGCCATTTGTGTTGAAACACAAAGGTGTGTACTCAAAAGATTCATATCAAATAATAAATATAATTTCGCAAGTGCGATAGAATCCTAAATTAACGTCGTTAAGACTTAAACTGGAATAAAATGTAATGGATATGTTTTCGTTAGCTTTAAGCATTTTAATAAAATACAGTAAAATCTAAACATACGAGTTAATCCTGTTCTAACAGTCATTGTTGGATTCACGGTCGGTTAGAATTTCATCGTTTGATAAACGGATCGAACTCCAAATAATTAAGAACCAATGTGTTACTTAATAATAATAATCACATTTTAAACATTTTGACACATTATTTACAATACGTTAAGCATAGTTAAAAATTATGCAATAAAGATTCACCTTGGAAAAAATACGAATCCGCTTTACTGCTGTTATATAGGTTCTAGGTAAGAATCTTTATGGCGAAACATTGAGTATCAAAGAAGACTTAATGAACACGGTGGGAAAAACTAGACGACGATCTCAACTAATGAAACTTTGGGAAGATAGGGGTAGCACGCGTCGGTTTACGGTCTTCGGTTGATACGGCGCGCTAAGATATTGCGGACGAGCACGCATACGCATTCGTCCCCTGTGCGCATCGCGTATCCAGACTAAGAACGTCGCATGGACGTCAATGAATGTTTGCATAAAGCATCCTACGGGTTTTTGGTACATAATTTCGAACAACTCGACACCGAAAACGTTTGTCGTCGTACTTGTTCATGATCACGTCACATTTTTTACGAACTGTCTTCTGAATGGGATCGAAAGATTAAAAATAAAAAATTATTGCGCACAAACGTTTTGGTGTACGATTTCCACTGGGCCGTGTTACGTGATAGATACACAAAGATTGATCTCTTACGCAAAAACGAATGGAAAATTAGCGACATTTACATGTGCGTAGTTGTGTCTATAATTTGAGTATCGAAAAGTTACGTATGGAAGCGTAGGCTAACGAAGATAACGAAAGAATGGTAAAAAAATAATGAAATTTTAAAAAAGGTAAGTAATTCATTAATGGTCACAAATGGACTGTCGGCCTTGGGATGACACTGCGCTAATCCGCTAACCAACTAAATATCAACAAGCCACGGGGAAAATCTCTCATGTAACCTCCATGTTATTTATAACCGTACTTTATACCTATTACCTAATAATAATATAATTTTGAACATAACAACATAATATTATTATGAAAAATGTTAAAAGTATTATTGAAAAATACAAAATATTAATGAAATCAAATTTTATAAATAAGATCGTTTTGGATGATACATACATTTACCGAAATAATTGTTTGCTAAGAAATATTTCTACTAAAATCATACTTTATTTGGTAAAACTAACTAAAGAAAGAATTCATAACCTGCGATCGACAAAAACGTTTCGTCTTGTAATGTATATTTATTTTCATATCGAGATCGAAAAATTCATTTATTATCAAAGTTTCGGCTTAAAAAGATATTTAACCGTACGTACTATTGTAGTACAAGTAAATAATTTATATTTTGTGTTATAGGAGCACAAGAATACGAAAAAATATCAAATCAGTTTTAACATATCGAGGAACGTATCAACCAATTCCTTCATTTTCAAAAAGCAATTAAAAAAATTTTATTTTCTATTTTGATAGATGCGGCAAAATACTTTAAAGTTTTGCTTTTTTTTTGTATGTCCTTATTAATTGTTAACTTGTACTTTATCAAAATGTCTACTAATATATACTTGAAAAAATAAACATTTTATGCTCATATCAAAATATTGCATTTTTGGTTGTTACGTTTCTTTAATACTTGACCCTTGATAATATGCTTTAATTGACCCTCATATTAGAAACCCTAGTCGTATATTTCGTCCGAAAAACGTAAAATAATTACTGTATATCTTCAAAAACTTTGTCGGGATTAGAACGAAACCGAATGCATCCCAAATTTTTAACGGAGACGATTGACTAAAACCGAATGAATAAGCGACTGCAAATGAGAAACGTTAGATATATTTGCACATTATTATTATTTTATTTCTATAAAAAATCAAAAAGAAAAAAAAACAACACCTAAAGTTAGAAAATCAAATTTCAAAGGTCGTTCCTAAATGATTAAAATCCAAACAATTACGCTGAATTGGACGCTCTCGCCGAATATACACGACCTTAACGGTCCATCTAAATAGATGTAATAAAAAATTGAAAACTGCATCGTTCCTAGAGGAAAATTATATGTAGTGCTCGTCGAGGTATATATGTCATGCGTACTGTTTGTAATTAATTAAACATTAAATTTTGGTACATTGCATAAACAATTAAGCGTGAGTAAACAGAGAGAAACACATCGAATATTCGTCGTCTCAGCGTTCCTTGGATTTTCATTATTCAGAAAAACTTTACATGGCTTTACGTTACCCACTGAAGTCGAGTTGCGGTTTCAAAAATTTACATTATTTTTGAATACGCATAATTGATCATTGAAGCACGGATTCTATAGAATTTGCTAATTTTAATATGATTTTTTTTTTTTTATCATAAATCTTATAATTTAAAACAAAATTGTAGAAAAATGTTGTATGACTATATTTGTACGGTTTCCCAGGCGCTACTGGTCGCTGAGACCAGTCTCTGGTAAAAAAAACCTGTCAAATTCAGTATCATTGTGGTTTTCGTACAGTGAGGGCTAGTGTTTTCAATTTAAATTTGATATTTACTATGAGTATGATTACAATTATTAACAATAATAAAATAATATTACTTCTTCTCGAGGAAGAGTAAGAGAACGATGATTTATTAATCATAACACAATCAGAACTCAGTTGCTCTTCTTTTTCTTCCGAAAAATGCAATTTAGCCATATTGATGCACGTGATGATCGAAATTCACTACCCAAGAGTTGGCTTGTGATTGGTAGTGTCACCGGTCGCCTCGATAAAGTACAGTCGCGCGTTGGAAACCAGTTAATAGGAGTTACATATTAACAGACGGATGGCGAAATTTCCGTTTATTTATTTTGTATAAACTTATTTTTTCATTAATAATCATTTTATAAATGTATTTTTTTTTTTAACTCTTAATAGAAGGAAAGTAGGTATTAATAATGTAGAGTAAATGTATTAGTTTTTTCCTTTTTTTTATGTTTTTAAGTTAAATTAACAGATTTTTTATAAAAAAAAAAAAAAAATCATAGTAGAGCGTATAGTTCAATATTTTTTTTAGTGTTATAAAATCCGAGCCCAGGGTTATCAAAATTAACTCTCCAATATTCGGTAACTTACCCCGCAAAACACATAGGATTTAAATAACAAAAATTAACACTGTGTTCGTGTACAAGTATCCAATATTTGGCGAAATATGAAACGATAACTGTGTTAAATAATAATAAATCATGAGGCGTCAAGAAATCTGTATTGTTGTGTTGTTTGCGAAACAATAATACTCCATCAATAATTATATCAAAATAACGACATTTTCCTCTCGAGATTGACGCTTTTCCAACAATGAACTTTTCATCTGAAAAGTTAAATTCCCGTAAATTATGGGAGCACAAATACAAAGATGAAAATAATTATTCTATTTCTGTGAAAACATTTGCTATTCAAGAATATTTATGCTTAAGAAATAAATGTTAAAATATTGTTCTAACGTCATCATTAAGTAAATAAAATTAACAAAAATCTTGAGATAAATATATTTTATAAAATGCTATATACAGTGGAACCTCGATAATTCGAATCGGTTGAAAAAAAAAAAAAATTGGAGTTATCGACAATTCGACTTATAGAAAACCTTGAGGAATTGGAATAGGCAAAAAAAATTTGAGCTATCGAAAATATTTTTTTATTTAACCCTAACTGGTTACCTGAAAATAGTTACGCTGACAATAACGTCGGGTCATATTGACCCGTAGTTTGATTTTTTTTATATTCCTAATATGATAATTTAAGTTATTAAATAAATATTTAATAATAAATAATTTACCAAATTTCAGACTAAATGAATTAATAAAAAATAACTCGAGTTATCGAGGTATTTACGTGTTATATATTATTATATAAATTCTAGCTGTAAGTCAAAATTCAACTATAATTACATCGGCTGATCGAGAAATTCGAGTTAATGAAATTCGAATTATCGAGAAAATATATTACACAGATCATATATTGTAAGGCAGGGGCCAAGGCATTTCTTCGAGTTATCGAAAATTCCACTTATAGAGGTTCCACTGTATTTAGACCAATAATTTGGTTTGCTTTCGACTGTTTAAATTTTTTTAAAAAAAATAAAACATACAAAGTGTTACTAATTTTAAACTAAACTAAATAAAAGGTTCGACCTATCAAAAGATAGTTTATCATCACAAATGAAATCAATCATCTAAAAACAATTGAAATAAATGTGTAAATAATTTTTAAAAAATAATGATGCATGAAACATGACTAATTTTATGTTATTAATCAATCTTTTTTTTTTTTTTTTGTATATACTTTTAATTGAGTAAATCACAATAAAGTATGTTAGGTTAATTCAGAAAGCGAAATAAAATTAATTAATTAGATAATTCTATTCAATAAGTGATATTCTTAAAATATTCATAATAATATGTAGTATAACTATGATTCGATGAGAAATATAAAAAAAATGAGGAAGTTAATTAGATTTTAAGTAAATAATAAATGAATACAATTCGTATTATCTTATTTTTAGATTAGTTTATTTAACATCATTGTACAAGTATACAAAATATAGTACACATTAAAATATAAAAAAAAAAAAAAAATAATATAAAATAAATTGATTAATTGTTACAATAGAAAAAAATGTAATGAAAATAAGTGCTCCTGGGAAATTTCTCGAACAAAAGACGAAATGATTAAAATATTTCCAAAAATAATAAAAAGGAATAAATTACAGAAAATGTTTATAGAAATAATAATGATAAACAAGAAACTTATGAAACACAGTAAAAATTATTCAAATAGTATTTTAATAAGTACATTAATGATTACAATATTATTCTTTTTTCTGAGAATCATTACAGTTGTTTATGAATTAAGAAAGAAAATTTAAATTTTTTAAAATCTGTATCTAAATTAAACTGTTTTACCATAAATGTTTTTTAAATTAAATATTTTGTGTTTTAGGTTTTATGTGTTTATTATAAAATACACAAATATGTGTTTTGTGCGTTTAATTTTTCTCTATACATGAATCATTAACGTTTTATATATCAAGAATGATTAAATATTGCTGTGACATACTGTTGGGTATAAAACTCGGGACTCATTATGTTAAGTTATTTTTAATATTTGTTTTTTTATATATAATATTTGCAATTTGTTTTTTGAAAAATTATCGTTTATTCATGTAGGCCTGACAAGTATCAATACAAAAACACTTACGTAATTCTAAAATAAATTGAACTTTAGAAAAATACGATTTTTTAAAATAATGTAAATTGAAAAATGAAGACCCTTACATAATAACATTTATTTTTTATTAGTACTTTAAAAGCTAATAATAAAAAAGAAATATTATTAATTAAATAAAATTCTATTACGTTTAATTATGAATTGAAATGATTAAAATAAAATATCTCAAAGTAATCAAAGTTAAATTTAATATGATTTATAGATAAACGATACAATAGCCAGATAAACAATTTGAAAATGTAATAATTTTTCGTCTTACTAATATTTGTAGATAATTATGATACATCTAAATATATTGAACTTGTCTTAAACAAAAATTAAGTAACAAACATATATTGCGAGTGAGGTGTATTGCATTAGAAGACCATTTGTTATTATATTATGGTTTAAATTTAATAATTATTATTATTATACATAACCAATAAAACAATTCTGCCTTTTAATAATGGTTTAAAATTAAAATTATTATAATTTTTCGGGCAATGTGATGATGGAAATTAAAAAAATATAACATTAAATTAAAATTAGATAGTTTCATAACCGTATTTTTGTCCTCTCATTAGGATAAACGTGCTCAATTAACGATTTTACGTGCTTTGCTTTTGTGTGGTCGTGATAAAAAAAGTTACGTACAATCGAACCCTTAATCGTTTTTAAATAACCTAATATGTCACATTATTTTAATTCCTTATCCTTTGTGCACCAACTCAATAACTAGTGCGATGTTTTAACAATCGCGGATACGACACTTATGATGTGATGAAATTAAGCTCTTATCCAGAGGCAAGTACTAATTTCTTAGCGGTTTCATACGGTAAGTCACACAGTATATTTAAAATTTTTATTTGTATGAAAAATATAAATACCCGTTAAAATGTAATATAGAACGTGTTACTTAACAATATTGTGGATCAGTCTGAAAATTAATTACAATAGTTTTTAATAATTTGTTTATAGATGGTTTTTTTTTTTTTTTTTTTAAAAAACATTTTAATCAGGTTTTATTTACAACAAGCGTATTAACGAATTGAAATTCGAAATTATATTTAATTACTATTACTTGAAACACCGAGTTATCTCTCTTAACAATCATTTGGATTGAGGAAATTGAACGATTTTGTCATTATGAATATGAATAATGTCTTCAGTAAAACGGTTATTTATATTCGTCAGTCAAAACACTCCGTAACAATGCAAGAGAAATCTTGAAATCTCACAGCTGTGCGTTGTTTTGTGTACAGAGATTTAACATTTTTTTTTCACGCTAGCTCAAAACGCATTACTAATTTACCTAACCTTACCAACATTTGTTTCGAGACACAATCGCTAATAATTACATTTTGAAATTTGATTATAACATTATCATGTTCTTCTTGATTTTAATGCATTTTCGGATTTAAATAATTTATTGCAATTTCCATCCGCATTTTTTACCAATTTATCATCTGAAATTTGGTGGCTTTTAGAATTATAAGGCAACGGTCATGTCGTTACAATATATTGATCATTCATTACCAAATATATATAATACATATGGAGTACAACTTTTTGAAGCGTTTTGTGTTGATGGATAATATCGCCTTCAGTCAAATCAACCGATATCTTATGGTACGTATTCTTTGACAACACCTATTCGTGCTATCTTTACACGGGTTGTGAACACATTGTTCAATGGATAGGATTAACAATGGGGAGAGGAAAATACGACAAGTACCTATGACTTTCTTATAGCTTTTGTATACCACGGTTCGTACACGGACGATGTACTTTTATAGCGTGCTGAGCCATGTCTGTAACCTTGTTTCTGATTCCTATTCAATAACGAAGAGTGTTCGTTAAAAATGTATATTTTTGTATGTGAACAATTGTACTAAAGTACATGTGCCAAAAACTACATATCCATATTGCGATGTTGAGACTTGAAATTGTATTTCCTCTAAATCATCAAGAGTTATGAATATAACACCTAAGCTTTACACTAATACATTTTTGTAACTAGGCTGTATACGTTTAAGTATCATCAATGAAACCCAGTTTGTTAATTTATTCATATTTTCCTATCGTTAATATTTATTTCAGTGATCGGATGAAAAAAAAAACAAACACGAAGTAAATATATGAATAAAATATTTAAAACGTTTAATATTATTGTATTGAGTCTTTATTATTATAACCCAATGTCAATAAGAAAATTAAATAAATTAAATAAATGACCTTGAATTGAACAGCTAGATTTAATTTCATAGTAATTTGAAAATCAATAAGTTGTATCTCGTTTTACGGTAATATGAATATTTATGGGTGATCGAGCGAAAATAATTAAAAATAATCTAACACTGGAATCAACTTATTTTTTAAATAGATAAAGTACTCTGAGTGATTCACTTAGACTGGTAATAAACGATTAAAAAAAAAACTTCCATTGAGTTATCAATCGACAAAATGTATTAGTCAAAGTCGAAATTTATCCGGAACACAACTATTAAACAAATACAGAACGTAAAATACGATATTAAAATGAAATCCATATTTGCCATAAAATGATTCGTAAATTAATTTGTTAATATAACATTGTATTGAGATTATAAGCTACTACCCTCCACAGATGAATGTGCTGGAGGTGGATGTATCAAAAACCTATTTTGAACATTAAATGCGTCGCTAAAATGGATCCATTCTAACTTCCGGTATACGTAATACATTTATTAGCATATAAATATTTTGAAACTAGGACAAACCTCTGTAATCGAATTACAATTTTAAGTGAATTTAAATGTGAAGTAAACCACAATATGATGTTGAATGCAAATATTAAGTGTTTGAATACTATTAAGTTGTTTGTCTAGATTTTAATACTTCTAATACATACATAATTAAAACATGATAAGACTTATTTAAAATAGGTATCTTCTGTATTATAAAATGTTTAGGTGTAAACATTAGTATTATCATTATGACGTATATATCACAATATACTAAAATTAAAAAAAAAAAATTAAAAAAGAACTATGTATATAAATAACAATTGTTAATGTTGTATTTTAAAAATAAAAGGATTAAGGACTTAAGGAATTTTAAGTATTTTAAATTAAACATTAAATCAAATGTAATGAAGAAATAAAAACAAATATTTTGTTAATCTTATAAATGATAAACATTTTGAAAAATACTCCTCCTAAACATTTACATTATTTGAATATTTCAAGCTTATTATTTTATGAATAAGAATTAAATATAAAAGGTCACAATTTAAAAAAAAAAAAAAAATATTAAACCAAAACCTATAAATTTATCTTTTTTCCCAGCTATTAAAATAGTACTGTGAAGTTCTAAAGTTTTCTGTTTCATTTAAATTTATTTTTCCATGGCACTTTTCATCTGAGTGATCCAAAAAATAATTTTCGATGGGAAATAATTATCTTACGTTTGATTACGTGTACCCTCCTACAAACACCTACACTATGTAAATATTGGACGTCATACTTTTTTTTCACTATCTTTACTTCCGTACAAGTATTTAATTGATGATTATCAAATGTAAACTAGACTACCCACTTTATTTTTATTTTTGTAATCGTTTGTAATAGAATTACTCAACTCAAACGCAAACGTAGCTTAAATGGTTATTTCCATAGTCATGTGTGTGTATAATATGGTAAAACACAAAGGACCATAGCGTGTGTATTTATCTAAGAGATGTGCACTATGCAAATCCCAGTAGTTCCTTGCAATACCGCTGCAGGTATTTTTAAAAAAAAAAACAAACACATGCACACACATTCATATACTCACACACACACACACACACACGCACACACACACACACACACACACACACACACACACACACACACACACACACACACACACACACATATATATATATATATATATATATATATATATACATAGTATATACAAACACACGTGGATCACGTTGTACCCTATCAGCACAAATTTAGCTACAGTTTAAAATGCGAATACATGGTACAATTGTTAGAAAATAATTGGCTGATGAAGCTGTATTATATAACAAAAAATACAAATACATTGTCAAAACCCGTAAAAATGTGTATGCACTAACTGATGTTATTGTAAATATAATGCTTACTAAACCCAACACAACTTCAAATAAATAGTTAAAATGCATTTTACAAATTTTTAACGGGAGCTAACGTAATGACAAAAAACTTAGTTAAACACAACACAATTTGTCAAGGCAAAAATTACAAAATAATAATAACTATGAACATTTTCTTATTGAATGTTTCAAATTTTCGTACTTGGATTATTTAACTGTAGTTTATTTTACAGTAATTATTTTTTTAAAGACCTCTGTATAAGTATCATGTAATACGAAATAGTTAATAATAAATTATTTATAACAAACCTTTTTTATATAATAATGTTCATTTATTACTTAAGTTCACAAATTTACATATTTGATGCACTTTTTTTTATTTTTTTATGAAAAATGTTGTTGTTTTTTTGCTCTAACCTGCACAGAACTTACGCCAAAATATAGGAACACGGATAAAAATGTATATTTAAAAGTTTTTATTTATAAAAATACAACAAAGTATCAAATACAACAGTAGAAAATAATATTTTGAGGATGTGTAACTTGAATCTGATCAAGTTGCCAATCAATATGAACTTCATCGAGATTCCAACGTGCAATAATAAAAAATATGGAACTTAAATCAGTGTATTCAGCACTGGAAATAAATGATGCCGTTAATTATCCAATTGAAATTCTCAATTCGCTCAATCCTCTTGGATTTTCATCACATTTATTAACAATAAAAACTGGTACTCCTATAATGCTTCTAAAAAATCTTAGCAAACCAAAATTGTGTAATGGGACTCACTTCATGTTACTGATCTTTAAAAAAATCTGATAAAAGCTTAAATTATGAATGGATCTACAAAAGGTGAATCAGTTTTCATTCCTCGCATACAAATGATACAATCAGATTATCCATTCCAATTTAAGAAAATGCGTGTTTTACTATGACAATAAATAAATTACATGGTCAAACATTGAAAATTGCAGGAATCGATGTAAGAAAATATTGTTTTTTACGTAGAAAATTGTACGTGGCATACTCCAAAGTCAGTACGCTCACAATTTTAGTTATTTTAGAATCAACAGGAAATACATCAAATGCAGTTAATTGAAAAATTGTATACTTAATACAATTTTCGTCACAAATTATTATTATTTATTATGTATCTATTAAAGTAAATCTTAGCTTTAGCCTTTAACCTTTAACTAGGCCAGGTGAACTAACGAGGCAATTGTCTGTCTTGGTCTGCGGCCATCCGATTAACATCGGGTCATACACATTTTTTATACTTAAATTAAGCAACGACGGGTAATTCAGCTGTTATATATATATATATATATATATATATATATATATATATATATATATATATATATATATATATATATAAAATAGTAAATAAAAAAAAACTATAACAACTACGGGCTAATGAAAGTAAATAATGGAGTGATGAACACACACTGAGTATTGCTGATACTATGGTGACGATTACTGTGCACTCGCGAACATTACAACAACAAAAAAAAAAAAAAAGAGACTAATAATAATACCGTTATTACGCACACGTGAAAATTGTAGAAATTATAATAATAATAAAAATAATATTGCACCAGTTAATGTAACGCACACGCTAATATCAATTGTCTGTTGATTATAATAAAAGGTATATATCGCCGGTAGTTCTAAAGGTATAGAAAACGCACACGAATGTATATATAAAATAACGAACCTGATATCAGCATTAAAGAACAAAGTTTTAAGAACGCACACATTTATTTTTTCTTTATGGTTATGATGCGCCGTAGAATTCCAGAACACGAGCTTTTTATCACAGATACGAACGACTCGTTCCCAACAGTTTTTAACAAAAAACAAAAAATAAAGACGACGCCTTTTAATAATAATAATAACACAAATCTTTATTTGTTCAAATAACAAAACTCTCACGCGTAAACGTTCTAATAATAAAACGCGAACACGAGACGTTACGGGACATGAAAATAAAGCGATTTTCTAAAGTCGACAAGACGTAAAAATGTATCGTTTGCGAACGGTGCGGAACACGAGGTCGTGTATCATGTAGGACGAAAGTAGCCAGTGGCGCGAAAATGCGAGCAACCACAGATGTATTTAAGGGGGCTAGAAAAGGCTTGGACCCCGGGCGGTAAATTTTGGAGAGCATTTTGATACGATACGGTACCTAGGTAATTTTATACGTTGAGGGAATTTTTTTTTTAACGTTGTCACTTAACTTATTGTATTGTGGTTTTTTCGTACAAATAATAATAAAAATACCTACGTAAGTTATGTAATGTGTGACTAAATAAATGTATTTTTACTATATACCAAGTATTTATATCTTTCAGATTATGAATGTGGTGAAATGTAGCGAAATGCATTGGTTTCACTGTAAAGTGTTTTTTTTCTTTTTTTTACAAACACCTCTTGATAAAGTAATTTAGGCTGAGAAGAGGATATCATTTTTTTTTTTTTTTTTTAACTGAGACGCATAATTCCTAAACACATCTTTGCCGGACGACGATGGAAAGACGGAAAACGATAGACGGTGGGAAATCGAGAGTGAGAACGGGCTCGTCGTAACGACGCCGGGTACGATTGTATACCGCGGCACCGAATCACTTCGGTGTGAGAGCACTGTGATGGTGGCTCACCACAATATCAAACTGCCGATGGGAGCGTATTGGATGTGATAAAAAGAATGAACGTGTACTGAACAGTTAAGTATCTTTTTTTTGCAGTAAGTATAATCTATCTTCAACCGACGACTGAAACGCTATCGTTTTTTTAATAAATGTAATCGATCAACTATTAACGAAAACGTCAAAAGGAACATATTAAATAAAAAGGTCTCTCAAGAAAATGAATACAGCTTTTTCATTAAAAGATAAATACACATTAAAAATGTGCGTATATGTGTATGCGTGTTTTTTTAACCATATTTCCAATAGAAAAGTATTATATTGTTGTTATGGTCCGGAAGTTGATGACCTAAATAAAACCTATAAAAAATATTTCAAAATTATTAAATAAATGACCTAAAATTATGAGAAAGCCTTACAAAAAATGATCAAAAAATAGTTAAACAATGAAATAAAATTACTTTATTCAGAACAAATGTAATAAAATTAAACCTATTTTATAATGATTTTTTTTTTTTTATTTTGTTAAAATTTTTTATTTAAACATAAAACCTCAACATCCTAAAAATTAATTTTATTTCCTATATTTTATACGATTTTAATTGAACTGTGAATCCAAATTATTAAGCCCAAATGTTTATGAGTTATATATTCACTCAATTTTCCAAATTAGCGTAAATTTACGGATATCAAGTGTCTTTTTAAATTAATTATCGTTCATGAGATCTTGAGCTTAGTGGAGTTTAGCCATGACGCCCATCTATTTAATACAATAGAAAAATAAGGATAAGTACATGACGAAAACGCGCTACACGATAATAATTTATATTATAAAATATATAGTGGCTACAATACGTTTTAGTAGTTTTCACAAATTAATAATTTTATTCAATTTCAATATTATGGTTTCATCAAAATAAAGCCAGAGAAAAAGAATATAATATGACTAAATATACCATTTTTTAAATAAGTTTTCTGAGTTATACTTCCTGACCGCGATGATTAATTTTAGTGTAGTTATTTTCATAAAACCAAATAACCTTAATAACTTTTATGAGTACCAGGACATACTGGTATCGTAGATAATGAATTTGCTGACAAACTAGTAAAATCCTCGTCATCTTTCAGATGCCCTTCGAGCTCGAAATGTCTATGGTCTGACATTATTCCCAACCTTAGTATCTGCAAAACTAATCTATTGCTTAAAAATTAAGAACCACTCTCTACTTACTTCACCACCTGATACAAAATATATCACCAACCATCCCACAATTATCCTTGTTTGACAACCTCAATCTCTTCAGGCAGTACCATTCTCCTATATCTAGTTTGGTCACACTCAACTTCCTTCTCAATCCTGCGATTTTTCATTGAACAATTCCCCTCTCTGCACTTTTCATAATGATGCTATAGTTTGCGACATATCTCATTGAATCTTCAACTACTCCAGTCTATGACTCCAACGTGACTATTATCTCTTCTCAATTCCTCCAACATCCCTTTTGATATGAAAAATATTTTCTCAAATCAACAAAAAAATATTATTCTTGCAATATCTTTTTTTTTAATTATCCAGGATTTTCGTTTAATTTTTATTTATTAATTTTTATCAACTTATATTAATATTATTTATCTACTTATCTTATTATAATTTTAACTTATCTTACTTAATTTTCAAAACTAATTGTTATACAAAGTTTAAAGAAACTTGAACTAACTTTTAAACTAAATGTTTAAGATTAAATATAACATATAATATTTTTATACTTCAGAGGAAAACATAACAAAGTTGCCACCATCTAAATCAAACTTAAAGTATAATTTGATAGTTTTCAATTAACTTGTTATTTTTCTTTAAATTGATAAAATATTAGTAAGCATTACTACAAATGTGAGAAGATGGAATAAATGTATCAAAAATAAATTGTTTACCGAAAAAAGACTGAAAATGTAAAATTAAAATTAGTTATTTACATTCACATGTTATTAAAACATATTTTCCAGAAGTTCCAAAATAACATGTAAAATTTATCAATTTTCAAGCACCAGTTATTATCAAAATATTTTCTAGATGTTTTAACAGTCGTGATAGTTATAATCATGTTGTAATAGTTGTATTAAATTAATATTGATGGACGTAAAATAAACTTTGGAAGAAGAATTGCTTTTTTATAAGAAAAATACGATTCAAGTATAACACATTATTACATATTAATGTAAATAACACTAACACTTAGTAATAAAATATTCCTTAATAATGAATTTTAATTCGTTGCGTATTATTATACAATTAACAACATGGTATCTGCTTTTATTTGGAAACTGATAAACACGAGTTTTCAGAATTTACTTATATTTTTTTCAGTTACTTGATTGTGCTATAATGTACCAAAACAGAACATTTTAATATAACTGATAATGTAATATCTTTTTATGAAATATAATGAATAAAATATGAGCATTATATCAGAAAGAAACTAAATAAAATATTAAAACTAATTTATGATTAAATTATTAATTGGATCAAAATTACACTACATTATAAATGTCTTTTCATCAGATATCACAAATTAAAAATAAATAATGAAGTATTATATAAATTTGAATAAGTATTACTTCATGCATCTATATACAGTGTGTTTTTCCAGGTAAAAAAAAAGATAGTTAAAGTCTCTAATTTATTAAAATTTTAAGAGGATTAAACAATGTCATTAATTTTTTATTCACGATTTTACTTCGTTTTTAAACAAAAATTATTGCACATACTGTCCATTGTCCTATGTATAAATATATTGAACCCGTTCAATTTAAATATACACGGATACATTATATACTGAGTCAATACATAGCAATTTTCGTGAAATCAATCGATTGCAATGATATTTTTTTAAAGTGTTAGCTAAATCAAACAAAATTACATCAACTAACCATAAGAAGTAATATTAATTAACAATTAATCATCGTTAAGCTATTTTAAAAAGGACAAATATTAAGTAGGTATAATACAATTATAATTTCATCGATTTTATAATTTTAAAATATGTAACACTGAAAATATTATTGTCTTGTCTTGTAATCTGCAAATGATTAAGATGCGTTTTAAATTAAACAGCTTTGTCGATACTAAAAATTCATGTTTTATAATGAATATTCAAATTGAGTGTTCGTATTGATTTTTCTACAAATAAGAACAAAACGACTATCGACTGGCAAGTATTTAATTCTTCGGAAGACCTCAAAAACATTACAAAATGTGTAGAAAATACATTTTTAATATTCAATTTATTATTTAGTTTTACAGTTTTACTGTTATAACGGTTGCCGTAAAAAAAGAAATTAAATTCATTATTCAATTATATTTAAGCTTATACATCTGTAATACGAATACTTAGAAAATAACCAATTTATTAAATTTAGAACATAGGGAATACCAGTTTGATTTTAATTTACTTAAACAATATTTTAAATAATTTCTTTACTCGTTCGTCAAGAATAATAAATGAGTTATGTTCTACTTCTTCTCGTAGTACTTTCGGTAAGGATATTGTGATTTATTAAATGGAAATGTATAGGAATCGCTTACTGTAAACTTTATAAACATTTTCAATACTAAAATTATTGTTTGCTGAAAATATCATATTGGGTACTCAAGATATCATATCTTCATTATTTGAGTGAAAATCTTAAAGCTGAAAGCAGCTCATACACAGTCAATAATATTTCTATCAATAAATGATTCAACTAATGATTCGATTTTTGTGACACACAAACGATCAATTATGAATAAATTGTTCACTTTCGTTAAAAATGTCTAGAGAAAAGAACGCGATTGTTGCTATTGCTCTTGCCATGTAATTTGATAAAAAAAAATTAAATTTTTTCTAACATCGTCTGATGTAGCCGTCTGAAAATGTTTTTGATATTTTTTCATTGATACATTATATACGTAATTTTTCTTTGTTCGATACATGTATTCAATATATTTTATATAACATAATGTAAACTGATCATGGTAATTTGCAATGCATTCGAAAATAAAGTTTTTTTTCTCATTTTTATCGGAAAAATTCATTAACTAATTTATTCGAAGATACGCACTTGTTATCATAACAAGTTAAGGTAATATACTGACGGAATGTTGACATTAGTATTAAAAATTACTTCCAATGACATAATAATATTGACTATTTATCAATATATATCAAAATGATTTTGATTGTTTCAGTACATTGAACAGTTGTTTAATACAGTCCATGAACGAACAATATAATTGTAAATATTAAATTGTTCAATATTATTAGCCTCTATAGGTACATCAAATTTCAATTACGATTAACAAATTATTTGCGTTCTCGTTTGAAATTCATGCCACCTCCTGTATTTCCCATTTGAAATTAGCAAACATATAGTATATAATAATAGCAAACTCGTCTAAAATAATTCATAATGTTCGTTGCTCACGATTGATCCTTTAATTATTTAAATATTTAGTCGAGTATCATATTAGCCTTCGTGCAGGTTGGTTCGTAATATCCTGCAGGTATTAGCATTACGTGTACAAATCGTATTGTATTGTCTACTGAAAAAATAAAATATAAAAAGAAAGTAATAATTTATAATAACTCGAACGAAAAGAGAAAAATAAACCGTTATCGTAATGTGTTGTAGTGTTCAAACGAATAACATAAAACACATACCATCCATAGTATATTATCAACTCGTCATCGTCGGCCACCCCCGCATTTCGCATTACTTTTGGCTTCACATTACTTAGTGAACCCACGACGTGTACATAATATTATACCATGACGAAGCGATAACGTCACGAGGTCGGCGAGTCGGCCCTCGGTGAAACCGTTGTACCATTTCACGTTTTTTCTCGTATTTACGGGGTAATATTTTTTACACGCCAAACTGCCCGCCTGTCATCAACCTTACCAATAACGTCCGTGAAAATACCTGAGTCTTGTGCATTTTTTAAAGAATTATTACCGTCTGGTAGTTGTTAATAATAACCGTATGGATAAAAAGTGATATGGAGTATAATGTAAGATGATTTTAACATAATTATATCAAAAGAAATTTGACATAACATTATTTATTGGAAAAAAGGATTACATTTTCTTGAAAAAAATTAAGAAAACAATAGCACGGAATATATGAAATATTTCATTTAATCTGTGACAAAAGTGCTTGTAAGAAAAATGCTTTTCAAGCTGGGTCTTTCAATTTTTATAAAGACGCCTTCGTAAAATAATTTAGGTTTGACTAGCATAAAACCGCCGAGCCATAAAACATAAGATTACCTACTCGTCTCAGCAAAATATAAGATATTAACGGTCTGAAAACGAAATTCAGTAATAATTCTTCGAGTGATAGTGCGTTATAAAAAATGGCCGACTTTTACTACCTAAAGGTCAAAAAATCCTTGTAAAGTCTAAATACATTTCTTGAATACAAAAATAGAGTTTATAAGTATTTAAAATGGGTTTATTAAATGATTATCATAAACATAATATATGTCCTCTCATTACATTTTCTATAACCATATACCTTATGTAACCATATACCATGTACCTCATGGCACAAATTTTGCAAACTGACGGACATTGACCTTTTCTCTCTTAATACATTCACTTAACGTACTTAATGTTACATTTATTACTTAAGTTTAATTGTATTTGTAACAACCACGCCCGTTTGTAAACAAGCAAATGAAAAATATTATATTGACTATTTTTTCAAAATAAATGTTTACCTATAAAGAACTTAATCGATTCTATCGATTTGAAAAATACCAACGTCATAAAAATCAACGTAACGCACAAGGTGACACAATTAAACCATCAATTGTGTCACTTATGTACGAACTCATATAGTTACCATCATAGTGTGCTTATTTATTATTACTACTACTAATAACTACTACGTACAGCTACCGAACACAGATACGCCAAAAATATAACCACTTCGCCATATTAATCAGCAATAATATCGTATCATACGATCCCTCGTCTGCCCGATCACTCCTTTCCAGCTATGCTGAGCGCGCCCAATAATTCGCTGTAAAAATAATATCTATTCCTGAACACAGCCACAAGATTATCACCACCGTCGTCCTGTAAATATAGTAGTTTTTTTTATTACTATCGTTAACTAACGTACATTATAAATTTATGTACAGAGTGGTTTATAAATCATACTAAAATCAGCATTATGTTTCAATTCTACATTTTTTCAAATTATGATTTAGTAAGATCTCTACGTTCTTTAAGGCTAAATTTTTCAATACAAAATGTCCATGGTATAATATTATAGTTATTATTTTTCAAATGAGAACACAAATTTTTCTAAGCAAGTTAATTTTTCTGGGACTTATAGTGTAAAATATTTAAAATTCAGACCTATGGTACCTTCAAAGTTATTAAAATGTAACTATGAAAAAGTTTTTTTTTTTTTTAACCATACAACAAAATAATTATTATTTAATGCTATTTTTAAGATGTACCTAATTTATCATTTGTTTTAATCTATTTTTTTTTTTTGCTATTCACTGCTATTTCGAGATCACGCGGATCTAATGTAAATGATTATCACGATACACATATTTTACAAAAGGACAATATAAATTCTTAAAATAGTTAACGTTTTTCATGCACAACATTTAATTTCGAATATTTCCAAAACTACCCGTATAAAAAACAAAAGTTGATATTTTCGCAGGATACATCTTGAAAAATTGTATTTATTAAAAAATATCGTCTTATCTTTCACAATAGATTTGCACATAAATAAGAATTTTTTTTTGAAAAAAATGCATACAAAATTAGCGAGCTTGCTTAAAAGTCGGACACGTTTTAATCAAGCCCAAGGTTTTATCTATAACGCCCACATTGTGCGAGTAATGTCTTACTCGAAGTCGCTGAGTACAGTTTATATAGTAGACCCAGTGGTAAAGTTGCAAATACACCCTTTTAACGAAACGCAACCGACCGTTTAATTCATAAATACCTATGCGGTCAGCCATATTATCGCCTCATGTATAATTATCGTTGGATTTTCAGACGCATAATATTATGCTAACAATACCATAATATCGTACGCATGCGACGAGAGTTTGTGCACCAAAGTTTTATTTGTAAGTCGCGGCAAGAGCTATAGTAGCTAGCTTATCATCCCAAATGAACTCCACGAACAAACAGAACTTTTGTTAAATTTTTGTTTAACGCGTGCAGTGAGGATTTTTTAAACGACACATATTATAAATTATATTATGCTTTAAATTAATACACATATATACACACGAACATACACTACGTGATATCACTAGAACCAATTTGATGAGCTACAGTCAAATATACGTAGAACTTCGAGACGATTTTTTCGATAAGCTAAAAATGGATTCTGAAACCTTAATGTAATCGAATGACGCCTATTGATATTATTGAATTTATTGGTTTTATTCAAAAGTTATGATTTAGTACAACTTTAATGGTCTAAATATACGTACGATGATAAAATTATTCGACAATACCGAATTAATCAACCTAGTGTTCGAAGTACGTTAACTCTACAATTTCCGATTTATTCAGTTATACACAATGCACACTCGTACTTATGAGTGTGTGTGGGTATAAATATTCCATACAAATAACGGACACTGGTACAACTTTGAAATCTCTAACCCTCTACTAATAGTTAAACTACAATCAAGTTGTGTGTGAGTACGTCATACAAATTACGAAATTATACATTTAGAATATTTGAAAAGATTTTTCTAAATAAACTTATCGTACGTTAACAATGAAGAACAGTAGTAGTTATTGTGTTATATTACGTACAACAAATACTTATACTGCACTAATAATATATACTACATAATATATTATTACAATGCGTGATCCTTCAATTTCTAAAGTGTATTGAAAATATATTTTCACTCTATTATATGAACTGAAAAAGAGGATTCTGAAGAATAATCTAATGTATTTTTTCTAAAGCCAAGGATTAATATATGTATATCAGTCCGATACGGCCTCTGATCAACGTTCCCGCGGGGTATGTGACATATGTAAAATCTTTAGAGTGTATAATTTTAACATGTAGGACGAAGGAAATCGTTTGAATACTATGATCTAGTTTTGGTATTTGATACAAAATAAATGGATTGTTTTACTTATTTACAAAACGATTTTATCAGACTGTTATCCTTATTTAAAACTAGCTGTTCCAGTGCACTTCGTTGCTCGTTAAATATACTAACTCTATATGACTCAAACTTTGTTCAATTCGTTATTTAATATTCGGTGGATGATGTTCTAGATTTATCTTAAGTTTTCTGTTGTCCGGAAAAAAAATTTTGATTCGCAGCAGTATATTATCAGTTAGGCAATCTACCTGCGGTAGATCGCGGACCTAGTGCTGTTTGTACGTAAGTGTATTATTTAACTCTAATAAAGTATCAAAGTTATACCAAGTTTGACATAATACGGTGGATTAATATAATCAATTAATACATAATCCTAACCTAACCTTAACGTACTAAAATCCAATGAATAAAAAAACCAAATTTAATCTTTTTAAAATTAGCCTATCTCCTCCCCACAGATCTGCACACAAACATTAATTTATATATAATATAGCTGATTTTGTGCACTTCATGGCCAGAAAAAATCACAAAAAAATTATGATTGTTCTACTCCTTTTTGGTGTAACTCACTGCAGTAAGTGCAACTCAACCATGGGAGCCAAGATCATGAGAGCCAATTAACAAATAACAAAACACCAAATAATAATATGTTAATGTTTTTATATTAATTTTATATATTACCAATGGCAACCACTAATAAATAAATATTATTCTCAAATCTTATAACTCTCATAGCAACCATTTATAAACAAAAATTACTATTGTAAATCTCAAAATTCCTGTTAGAGCACCTCCCGGGAGTGGTCAATCCCCTTTTTAAATTAGCCTTAAACATATTCTCAGACCTACCAAATATACACAGAAAATTTCATGAAAATCAGTCAAGATGTTTCGGAGGAGTTCGATAATCAACACATTTTGTGATTCATTTTTATATTATAGATTATGCAGCGAGGGTGTAAGTGGGAGAGTAGGCTATCAATTACTCTGATAATAACCTTCGAAGGCACGTGAGCAAGCACTGCGCAAAATTTCAAGACGATCGGTGCAGTAGTTCTGGAGTTATGAATGCACAACTTACAGACGTTAACTTTTATATATATATATATATATATATACTAGCTGATCCCGTGCACTTCGTTGCTCGTTAAATATACCAACTCTAACTTTGTTCAACTCGTTATTTAATATTCGGTAGATGATGTTCTAGATTTATCTTAAGTTTTCTCTCCGGAATAAAAATTCTGATTCACAGCAGTATAATATCAGGTAGGCAATCTACTTGCGATAGATCGCGGATCTAGTGCTGTTTGTTCATACCTTAGTGTATGATTTAAATCTAATAAAGTATCAAAGTTATACCAAGTTTGACATAATACGGTGGATTAATATAATCAATTAATACATAATCCTAACCTAACCTTAACGTACTAAAATCCGTAGTATAGAATTGTATTGTTGACCATTTGCATTAGTATTACGAACTATTTCTGTTGCTCCGAACGATGTCATTTGAAAACATGAATTGAATGTTCTAATTGACTTCAGGAACACGTTAGAATCTGGATCTGTACCGATAAGTAAACCGTTCAATGGTTCAGGTGGTGTTTCAATTTCAGGTAGTTGCATCTTTCCTGACGTACAACACATCCAGACTGGCTCGTTTTTGAATTTGAGAGAATAGCAGTGAGGGCATTCCTTGTCCATAGCACAAATTACTACTTTTGAATGGGCATAATATTTAATATCGGGCTCATACTGGAATGCTAGATGCAGGAATGAATCAGATATAAATGTTCGATGTACCTGGTGGCGTAGTTGGTCATTTGCTCTGCGTTAGTCAACTACGAATCATTCGCACTATCGGATTGGCATTGTTCGTCTGTTATTTGCGCTCTTCTATTTCTCATGTTTGTAGCTGCATTTGTTCTACGACAAAAATTGGCATTCTGGCGTCTTCTTGGCATTTTTAATGACACAAACAAATAGAAAATATTCAAAGTACTTATTTATGTTTTTTTTTTTTGGTTACCTTGCAACGTCGGGTAATTCATTATATTAACCACTAATAAATAAATATTATTCTCAAATCTTATAACCCCCATAGCAACCATTTATAAACAAAAACAAAAATTTCTATCGTAAATCTCAAAATTCCGGTTTGATCACTTCCCGGGGGTGGAATTAGGTCCATATATAAACCCTATAAACCCGCTCCACGACATTCTCAATCATTTAAAAAAAAAATCAAGATAATCGGCCCAGCCGTTCTCAACTGATGCAATTTCGAATTTTTTGTCTCCATTTTTATATATATAGATATAAATATAACATATGCATGATTTGGTTATTTCTTTTTGCATAATACGAACGCAGCCAGTCATAACTATAAAATTTTGATGGCCATTTTAAAGAGAAAATAACTAATTAACTGCTTGAAATTAAATCAATTTTAACTGTAATAAGTACTACAAATATATATTTTAAAAATTTCAAGAACTACTGCATATTTTAGTTTTTCTTTTTTCATTGTGTGTCATAATTTAATACCAAATATCAGAAATATATGTTAATCTAAAGGCGTTTGAATAGCATTGGTGTTTTGTTGTAGTCACAATATTTTACTAATTAATTCTTATGAAGTACTGTAGATATATTTCATCAAACAATAAAGAAGTATTGATATACAAATCGACTAAGAGTACAAACTATAATTCTATTATCAGTATAAGGTATATTATTAATCTATATAACATTTGCATTTACCAGCTTAATTATTTATACGGAATTAACGTCCATTTTGTCCGAGTGATAAAATCTAATTTAAAATGTTCACTTTGTTTTTTCAACAATTCAACAACATTCATCTTAAATAACATTTTTTTTGAAGATGTAATTCATTTCCGTTGACATAAATATTACGCTCTCCTGCAGACGATGATATTTATATGCGACAAAAAATGTTTCAAATAAATTATATTGAATCAAAATACCAAGCACGCGTATGAGTAAAGTTCTAATGAAACGAATTAACTTTTACTACGGTATTACATTTACATACTTCACAATACATGCCTATAAAAAAAAATATATATATATTAACAATAAAACTGAATATTTTTTGATTGATACAAATAGAACGTTATATTTGTTGTTATTATCTTTATCGTCACAGTAATATTTATTTTTTTTTTTGTGTACAAAACCACGTGTCGCCTTGTATTGTGTGAACTACAACACATTGTGCAGTAAAGTAAATGCGCACGTGCGATGAATTTAAAATATTAAATAGAATTTATATTTATGAATTTAAAATGTACGCGATTATATGTAAAAGATAAATATACACTTTTTATATTGAAATATTTTATGGAAAAAACTGAAACTAGTACGGTCCACTACGAAAACAACAATAATTCTAAACATTCCATCCATTTATGTAATTGTTTACAGTAGCGTAGGTATTCTTAAGTACCAGATTGGAATACCAAACGAGTAATGCTAAACAATCTATTAACGATCAATATAAAATTCTTGTACAATTTCCTTAGTAACGTCATCATACGTATTGATCGGTGTGAAAACTACAATTTATTTCGATTCGTTAGTGAAATTTGACAGTACCTGATATAAGGAGACGTAGACTAAACCTTAAATCTAATGTTAACATCATATTTATTAAAACTCGAATTAGCATGCAAAAAAAAGCATAAGTCGAAGAATTACCGATATCATCTTATAAGAATTAAGCTCCGTAGATTTTTGCCGAAATAAATTCTCTCGACTAACAGCCCTAACAGTAGCATGTTGAACTCATTTTAGGCGAGGCGCAAAAATGTTTTCAAGGTATCTTTCTCCCTGATCCATCCTAACGGAATTTCCACGACAAAAAAAAAAACTTTATTAGAAGACTTAATTCTATTACAAATTTTGGAAATGAAATATAAATGTTTATTAAGAAATCCAGAAATATATTTTGAAAATTAGATGATTTTAATTTATTAATAATTATTAAAGATTTCAGGGATTCTATGAAGAAAACTGATGTTAGATAGGAGAGGACAGTCTGTATAGTATACGCCGATACAAGGGAGGAGATAACAAAAAAAAAAAATGTTGAAAAATGTGCTGATATAATACTTGAATGCTCATGTACCGTTTGCGCTATCGAATATTATTCCATTGAGGCGACAATATTTTCTTTTTCGCTTAAACAGGCTTAGAACTGTCAGTGTGTAAATCCAGTGCGATAGCAGTTTTTTTTTTCGATCAACGCATACCGAAAGCAAAATGAAACGAAAGTATAAATGTCATTCAGAATTGAATGTAATGAGAAGGCTCTTGAAAATTCTACATTTTTTAAAATCCATAAACGTGTATACATTTTCCACTTATACAATAACTTATACAAATACAATGTATATAACCAACGAATTAAAATAAACAATATATACATTACACAATGTATAATATACATATTGTCAATATGAATTTTTTTTATACAAATCGTTTCGGTTATGTCATTATATAGTACCGAGAAACCTTTCTACGTTTTAACGATGAAAAAATCATCGTGATATACGATTGAAATAGTAAAATATTGATAGAAATATTAGACAATATAACATGAAATTAAATTGATAATTACTTCACTAAGATATCAAACGAATTATAGTCAAGTACAGAGAAGTTAAAAACTTCCTATTTCTTTACATACTTTCAAATATTCGTTCGCTATTAATAATCAATACTCGATAAAAGTGTGATGTACGACAATATGTAAGATAGTCACTAGAACGAAAACTTTAAATCTGCTTGAAATTTAACTTATGATGCATCTTCAGCAATGTTTATTTATTATATAGAATTTGACTAAGACTTCAATAGACAATTTTTATGATCAAATTTAGAGAAATATTTCTTTATTAAAAAAATAACTTTAAATCGTACCTTGTGTGAAATAACAAATTAAAAATTAACTTTTCTTGTTTTATTTGTTCCAAATATTTGTAATTAATTTTCTAAGTTCAATGCTTGTTTCAACTATGTTTCAATAAATAAAATTGATAATCCGGTCAACCGTTCATTACTCATGATTGATCTTAAATGATTTTGTTAGAAGTTTTCACTCAAAGAAACTTCTTTTAGTCAATGCCACTAACATTGGAATGAAAGAACGATTTTCAAACTTAATGTTATATTAGGATAGATTTCTCGAAGTCAATGATTGTAAATTTAATCAAGATTTCTTTTTCTTTTTTCAGAATCATTTGGTTCTGCTTATTGTTAGAATAACTTGGTAATTACTTCACCAACGGATGATGGCAGGGAAATAAATGTTTTATTTAAATGAAATGTATCTAACCATAATAATATTTAATACATTTTTTATTCTCAGATTTTCTTTTTCATTATAAAAAATTCACAATGTTTTGAATATAACTTTGTTTACATTTTTTTGGACAACCTGATGACAATGAAATTGAAGAAATAGATTATTACACAGTGGAACCAGAAATCGAGGAACCTACTCAAAATGAAATCGACGTGGTTATTGATGGACTCAAAAATAACAAGGTATCAGGTGATGATGGCGTGGTTGCAGAATTATTAAAAAGAGGAGGAGTACCGCTAAGAAAGAAGTTAACAGAAATCATTAGGTGTGTATGGAGAGAAGAAAAAATCCCAGACGATTGGAACATGGCTATAATTTGTCCTGTATATAAAAAAGGAAACCCGACAGTAACGGAGAACTATAGAGGTATCTCTTTACTTGACGTAGGCTATAAAGTACTAACTACGGTAATCTTAGAAAGAATAAACATATATGCCAAAGACATTATCGGAAGTTACCAATGCGGTTTTAGAAAAGGTAAGTCAACCACCGACCACATCTTCGTGATAAGACAAGTGATGGAAAAATATTATGAATTCAATGAAGAACTACATATATTATTTATCGACTTCAGACAAGCTTATGATAGTATAAACAGAAAGGAACTATGGAAAGATTTAGAACTACTCGGAATACCAAAGAAGTATATAAATCTCGTTAAAATGTGTAATGAGAAGACAATCTGTAAAATACGCTACTTACAAAATTACTCGGAAACATTTGAGGTAAAATCTAGTCTACGCCAAGGTGACGCCCTCTCTCCCACATTATTCAATCTAGCTCTGGAAAAAATAATAAGAGATACAAACGAAGAACGGAACATGGACATAATTGGGAAGTCGGTAATTTTAGCTTATGCAGATGATATTGTAGTATTAGGGAAGACGAAAGAAGAAATTATTCAAACAACCGAGAAACTGGTCAAGACAAGTAAGTCAATGGGCCTATGTATAAATGAAAATAAAACCAAGTATATGATGATGTCAAGAAATAATCAGAATACAAACGATCTTTTAATTAGTAACATGAAATTCGAAGCTGTAGATAATTTTAAATACCTTGGAGTAAATGTCAATAATAAGAATAATATGCATCAGGAAGTAATTGAAAGAATTATGAGTGGAAACAGGTGTTATTACAGCATAGTCAAAATACTAAAATCAAAATTACTTTCAAGGACATCAAAAATTCTTCTATATCATAGCTACTTGCGCCCAATAGTAACCTATGCTTGTGAGACCTGGTCCATAACAAAAGGCGATGAAAGGAAACTAATAATATTTGAGAGAAAAGTACTCCGTAATATCTATGGACCACGTTTCAACCAAGAAACCAATACCTACGAAAGAAGAACAAACGATGAATTACAGAAATTGTACAAAAGACCAAATATCCTAGCATTTATTAGAAACAAACGACTAGAGTGGTTTGGACACACTTGGAGAGCAGATGGTCTACTAATAAAAAAAGTACTTGTTGGAAAAATTAACAAAACAAGGCCCTTAGGAAGACCAAGAACCCGATGGATAGATGTGATAACCAGAGACTTGAAAGACATAGGCCAAAATGTAACTTTTGAGCTGACGTACAACAGAGAGAGATGGCGAGACCTCTTGAAGGCAGCAATGGTTCTCAACGGACCGGTAAGCTGAGAAGAAGAAGAAGAAGAAGAAATTTTTTTGACTGCAATGAACTTATATTTGGACCACAAATTGTATGATATAAATTGTACCTATTACATTTCTTACAATAAAATAATAATTATATGTATTATGTAAATACTGTTAAAATATTATTATAGTACACCTAAAACCGAGGATACCGTGAATCATATGCTAATTAAGTAATACGCACAGATTATAAGGTACGCTATAGTCATTTGCAAGACGCAAAGATAGTTTTTTTCTAATTATCTGCACAAGCAACTACATACAAGCACAATGGTGATAATGAAAAATTGAAATACCAATGTAATTCAATTACTGTATTAGTTATATAGTTATTTTTTATCAATATATATTTAATTCTTGCCGCTTTCAATTCTTTAAGTTTTTTATCGTTCTAGAGCAACGCGTGAATTGGCCATACTCCAGCGGTAAGCACGATAGTAATATTTAATATTACTTTAATTGATGCCGTGTATCGTCATTCTTTTAAAATATCTAAACTATTAAATAAAAGCTAATGTATAAACCATTTTTAAAACAGAGGACTTAAAGAAGATTTATAAAAGCAAACAACATATGAAGGCGCCCACATTAAATGATTTATTTGCAAATTAATGGACATAGCAAAAAAAAAAAAAAACTCAATTTAACAATGAAATTATATTTTAATACATTTTAAAATTAATTTATAAGTGGTTTTGTATTAATAACACTTTTGATCATATCGCTACAATGAAAACCTTTAAAAAATAGATAACTCATTATTCTGAGTAACGTTTACTTTATTTCTGCTTACGAATTAAAAGTTAAAGATAAAATAATAAATTTATATTACATTGCCTTATAAACAGAACTGATAGATAAAATGTTTATAAAAACACAAGATATTCTAATTTTGAAATTGTAAAATGCAAGTATGTAATTATGTAGTTGAAAAAAATGTGGAATATATTGCGGAAAATTTAAACAATAAAATTATTAATCGTTAAAACAGAACGTGGGCCACTGGAAATTTTTCCCTCCTACAGATAGACAATTTTCTGGCTCATAACATAGATGTATGAACGACTATTTTTTTTTATTTATTATTTTTATTATTATTATTCATAATGTTTTTGAATTATCTTTTTTGCGATAGTGCACTTCGGTGCACAACGGCTGGCCGCGGACGAGTGGTTTTATAACTTTTGTTTTGCAATTCTTTCGGTGAAATATAATTTAGATAAAATTTCTTCATCAAAAAATAGTGATAATATCATGTTAAGCCCGGATAAACTGTAATTATAACTGTAATTACCTATGTTATGCTATACTTAACAGTTATAAAATAACATTTGATAAAGTCAACTATTGTAGACAATAGTAAATGGTCGAACAAAAAAACGACCTAAATATTGCACAATTAACAGAAACCATTGAAATATTATATTATAGAGCTTTATTTGATATTTATTCGAAATTAGGTCTTAGTTTGAAAAATGTTCACTTAAAACTGTGACATGAGTAACTTTTATTTTTGGAAGGGGTTAATCGTGAATATTTTAAAAGTATAGCTTGAGTCGTCATTTAGAGTTGAGGCCTTGAAGATATTTAGAAAAACTGGTAAACATATTCTAAATGACAACAAGGAGCATGCTACATTTTGAAATCATGTTTATTCGAATAACGATTGAATCTTCCTAAGGGAATGTAACTGAAAACACTATTCGATGAAATATTCAACATATATTTTTAACATAATTTTCAATGAATGGATTGATTAAAAATAAAACTGTACATTTTATAATTTAATTGATAACTAAAAACTTATCAATGTCTCTAATAAAAGTTTAGTAATATAAAATACTTGTTTATGTATACAGTTATTCAGCTTTTTTTTATATGTAAAATCATTTCCAAGCAGACACATTATATGATATAAAATACATATGTATATATCATGCATAAAAAATATTTTTCTATATTGAAAGTTCCCAAAGTTTTATTTTTCAGCTAAAAATAATTCTGCCATTTTACCTTTTAATTTCAATACAATCAGTACAAAATTAAATCATAAAAAAAGGCTTATACAGAATAAAAAGTGATAGGACCGGGTTACTCACTTAGTAAGAAAAAATATATATCGAAACATATTTCATTACAAAATCACCTTAACCATAAAAGTTTTGCGGTAATTATTTTTATAAACATATAAAATATATATGTTATTTTATAATTTTTATATTATAGAAATTGTAAAAGTAGTTATTCTATTTAATTTTTTGAAAAAGTTTAAGTTTAAGCTAGTAAAAGTATTATTTGTTAACGTCAACTTTTATTATATTTAGAATCATTTTAACGATTAAATATTTACAGCAAAACAGAAATTAACTGTATGTTGAAAATGTTCAGAATATTTTATGTTAGTTATAGTATATTTGATTGGATGTTATAAGGATAACTATAATGAATATTAATATTGACTGAAGAAAAATGAAGAAAAGTAAATATAGATATGAATAAACGGAACCCAAGTTATTAAAATATCAAAAGTATGATATAGGTTTTCAATATTTTGCATCACATTATTTATATAGTAAGAAAAATATTGTTAAACATATTCAAATCATAAATTTTAGAAAATAATTTTAAAACTGGATATATTGTATTCGTATAGTATAATATATTATTGTTATTATTTTGTTTTTCAATTTGGTAAATCATTTAAATTGTAGTCCATCTGAGAGAATATTATAACTTCAAAACTCTAGTAAATTGTTATTAAAATTGAATTATGATCTTACAATATTTACAAACATGATTTTTCCATAAAAAATACAAAGATAAAAGATAATAAAACTGCACAGAAACTAATTACATGGATTTTCACGTTAACTGTTCAGTGATATAAAGTTCTGTGGCTTAAGCTCTCAAGTTAAGAATAACTTTAATCAAAAACACGAAAACTCGCGAAACAGATAAAATTATAATAAACTTCACGCAGACTTCGCCTTTTATAGTTTCGATATGGCATCCCAATATTTCGACAGGTAATTTAAAACTTTTCTAAGCAAAAAAAATGTTATAAAAAAAATTCTATTCGTATTCTAAATATTGAATTTATATGTTGATTCCAGCGATTCTGAAATAAAATATAACACAATTCATCGTTCTTTGATATGAAACAATTATTGTTTTAAATTTAATTGTATTATTCTCCAATTATGAATAATTATATGATGATCACACATTATAAAAGATTTATATAACTATACTTAATGTTATATTTCCGTTATTACTTAATGCAGCATATTTATTGTTCTAAGTAAAATTAAAAATATTTAATTTACTGTGAGACATTTTTTGCGTAATTTTAAAATCCTAAAAAAATATTAATCTACAACTTGTAAATAATCAAAAAGCGAGAATAGAAAATTATAATCCTATATTATGAAAGTATAGGTAAATCATTGGGTAATCGATTCACCAGAAAAAACTTAAGGATTATATAGCATAATATGAAGAACCATTGTTCTTTCACATGCTATACACATTGTTACAAAATTATTTATCCAACATTACCCGTTATCTATAATACATCAGTCAGACCTCATTAATACTGAATAATAAATAGTAACAGTATTAAAGTCAAAGAAAATATATTATTTATATATATATATACTGGAAAGTTACCAAACTTTTAAGTTTTTACTTAAAATTAGTAATAATTGTAATAAATGTTTTATACACACAGTTTGTTTCATCGTTAGTTATCTTTTTACACAGATTAGTATATTATTTGACAAATTATATTGAAAAGGAAAATTTGCATGATATGAAACCAAATTAACGCAATGACAGCTCAGCTTGATTTTTGAATTTTAAATATTTAAACATGTTTATTTTGAAAATTTAAAGTTCTTGACCAGAACCAAGAAACTTATTCCAAGAAAATCTCACAATAACATTTAAAACAGCGCTATATGTTTATGATTCAGATATGGATAGTCCTAGGCACTTTAAGGAGTATTGAAGAATAGGATTTCTATGAATTTTTCATGAATTAATAACACTTTATTCGTGTACTTTAATATATATTATTGGCATGACGGTGATGTAATAGCTTTTTATATTTATGGATATTTATGATGATATTTAATTTTTTAAATGACAAACAAACATTAAAAAAAATGATTCCAAAGTATAATTTAGAAGTGACAAATAATTTATATGGTCAGATCATTTTAATATTTTTGATCGCAAGTAGACATTAAAAATGAACATCAACTTTAAGGTAACAACAATTGAAAACTGTGTAACGACGTGTAGTCAAAAGTCCATTAAAGAAACAATATAGGGTATAGTTGGCAAATATATGTTCCGAAACAGTTATGTACCAACTGTTTAAAATCATATTTTAAAATTTTGTATAATTAGATATAATTATATATATACCCATGTACCAATATTCAAACTGAAATTCAACATTATTAGTATTCATTAGTTTTAATAATAATATCTTCTTCTTCTTCTTCTTCTTCTTCTTCTTCTACTTCGCCTTCCTTCCAACTATTTGGGGTCATCCACCCTTGTCCTACACCTCCACTTTACTCGGTCAATCACATCTCCTCTGCACACACCGACAACCCTCATGTCATTCTCCAAAGACTCCAACCATCTCTTTTTTGGTCTTCCTCTTTTCCCTTCAACATCCATCTTCATAACCACTCTTACTGCATTCGTTTCCTCTCGCCTCATCACATGCCCAAACCATCTCAGTTTTAATAATAATATACATTTTTTTAATTCGATCCGAGACTTATTTCGTATGTTTCAAAATTATAACCAAGCGATATTCGAGGAAAATTTAATTTATTACTAAATGACTCTTGGAATTCTGAATCACAGCTATACGTGAACTACACTCAAAAAATCTAAAACATTATTGAATTTATATGTTTGATACAAATTAAACACTTCACACAAAAATTGTGGGGCCCTCATTCATACATACATGCATTCATTGTATTCATTATTAATATTTATAGTCTACCTAATATACATGATAACAGGACCCCGCGTGTAAATATTACAAAAACAAAATTATAATATTTACAGAATTGTTAATGCGTAAATAATAAAAAGGACAACTAAAAATCACATATAATTTGCATAAACTGTATTATATTTTTTTTTTTAAAAAAAAGAACTTAAAGTAGGTAAAAAACTTATACATTCTAATGTTGAAAATAATAAAAATACTATCGAAAACATGTGTGAAATGGACATGGATGCATGTTTAAAATTGTGAATACGTAACTATAAAATATTCAATACAATGACAATAAGCACAGTAGTATCGATCAAAATCCTGTCTAAAAATTAGTAATATTTTGTAAAATATATTTTTTCAAAACCTGAGAAATTTTACGAATTCCAACATTTTTTTTAATCATTTAAAAAATTGATAATAAGTAAAAAAAATAACATAGTCAAATGTACCATTTTGTTTAATCCGATTTTTTTCACTGATAATAGTTTTTTAAATCAATAATAAATACTAATACATTGATTTTTACCAATTTTGGTTACAAGTTTAAAAGATCATTAGGTACAGCAATACCATTCATACGTCCATAGAGTTTCACGTGTCTAAGTTTTGCTTTTTTTTATTTTTTTGTTCAACTTTATTACATAAACGCACTTCATTGTTGTTATAGTTTACACTGTCCATTATGTTTTTCTTATTAATGTTATACTTACTATAATATTTTGTGCTATTAAATTCATTAAACTACCTTAAGTATTATCACCGTAATATAAATTAAGAATTATTATTGTTTATGCAAGCTTTATTGAATTGGGTTCAGATTATTAGTTTAAAACGATTTTTAGCTATTATAATAATACCAGAGTTCATCATAACGTAATTATCACAGTTTTCATAGAATTACCCAACATAACATTCTCTCGAATACGAAAAAAATGTAGAAAATAAAGATCATATAAAAAGGGATATTTTTAATTACAAATGAAATAGCAGACTTTAAAAATGACCCGAATAATAACAGAACTATTATAATAATATTGAAATTGAATTAATAATATCTATAATCAAAAATTTCCCGAATAATTAAAAGTATATTACAATTATTAAAATTACGGGCAGGTAAATGGTAACAACAGTAATAAATTATATAATATTTTTTGCATTTGTTACTTAAGTTAATAAAATGTTTACAAGAATTAAGTTTGCAATCGGGGATGAGCAAGATACTTGAAAAAAGTAGCTACTAAATACTAACACATCAATTTTATTTTAAAGATACTATATACCTAGATACAATTTTTTCACCGGTTTAAATACACGATACAAGATACTATTATTTTTTTTTTTTTTAAACTACTATTAAAGTAGGTAAATTATTAAAAATTAATTGTATTTATTATTTCAGTATTGCTTATTTTTAATGAAATCAAAACATACGATTATTTATTATGGGGTAAGTAATAAACCCGGTCCATTATCTTTTTTTAAGATTAAATAATGAAAAAAACTTGTAAAATACAAATAAAATCAATTTAAATTAATTTATTAGTTATTACTTAATTTTATTTTATTTATTACTTTAATTTTAAAAACGACGAAGTATTTTTAAGAAATATCAAATTTTCGAACATTTCATCACATAATCTAGAATGTGTTGGAGAATATATAAAGCTAAAGAAAACATTTGTTCAACTGGTATTGAAGAACACAAATTTTTATTGGAGCGAACAAATAATTTAGCCTGATTCACCCTAAAGTAGGTCTCTACTTCTTTAATACTTGTTTCACGATACATATTTTCAATTAATTCAGTGCTTACTTTAGCCAAATACGTAAATTATATAATGTCAATTTAAAATTGACTTGTATTTTTTTTTTAAAAAAAAATGTACTTTCATTTGTACATTGTATTTTTGCGCAAATAAATATAAAATATACTAGATACACAGCTACAAAAAGTATCTGGATACAAGATACAAATGTATCTAAGATACTGTTCATCCCCGGAAACAATATTTAGATTACCAGAACTATGGACCTCGGTTGGTAACACGCATAATTCTAATCAGGGACTGTTTAGTGCCATGGCTCAGTAGCGTACGCAGAAATAAGATTCTAAGATTCTAATCCCGACCCTCACTCCTGAAATATCAACTAAATTTAAAAAGTTTTAGTGATGATAGTTTTTCAACTAATTTTATGATGAATATATAGTAAGTATATTAACCCAAGTTCTTCGTATGCAACTAGCATAGTTGATTTTTAAATATATATTAAGTATACAAAACATTTAAGATATTCAATTGTAAACGTTTTATTTAGATAAAGTGTTAAATGAAATCGAACTTTATTAATTAAATGTAAGTAGGAACCATAATTTAACACACATAAAATAAAATCAAAAAACATTCATATATAACGTAAGCTACGCCTGATTAAAAACTTAAATCCAGGATTTATAATATCTAAAAATACATTTATAATAATTAAAAATTAATATACGACTAATACTAATAAAAATCTAATGATTTATAGTTAATTTTTTTATCAGTTATATAGAGTATTTGTGATGTGTAAATAAATTTAATATTATGTATTCAACAAAAGGTACAATTGAAATATACAACAACTTGTACACAAATAAATAATAGATTATATCAATTACATTCGATTACATCTGTCTTAAGAAATTCGATAAAATTGTAAAAATCATTTTTAGACTTGAGAGGGTAATCTTCTAGTCATTGACCACCTACAAAACAGTTGATCGCCATCCACAAACAATAACAATTTGTTCAGTTTAAAATGTTCACGTAATGTGTTAAAATAATACCTGACACTATCGGACCTTGTATTCGGCGACCAATCCTTGGAGTAAGTAAATCTTCTACTGCCGCTCGTTCTTAGATTTCTAGCGTCATTCCATCGGAGGAAATGATGTTTGAATGTGTTCTTCACTTCGGAGTTGACAAAGCAGTAGAATATTGCCACCATAAAGCCCTAAACATCCATTTGTAAGGGCTCTAATTTTTAAACGTGGCCGACAAAGATAATACACAATTTAATGAACATACCTGCATTGATAAAAGTGTTGCTCTGCCGTACGAGTAATAGTTGGCGTAGGTACCGGATTCTGTAGGTCCAACCATGGTCAGTATGTAAGTGACGCCCAACAATGGTATAAGAACTAACAACGCTTTACTTGCTTTGCGATATTGCTGTGTCTCAGCCGAATTCGCTGACCTTAGCTTAGTGATTAATACCTACAAGTACGAACATGTTTATCATATTTATTATCAAAATAATAACACTAAAATTAACCCACAAACAAAACTGATTTAAACTACTCTATTTAATATTAATGCATACTTAGAATATATCCGTAAAAAATTTTAAATAAAATTACATTTTATACAATTTTGAGTGGAAATTATGAATATTTTCTATTTGAAATAAATTTATTTTGAACAATATGCTGTTATTAAATAGTAATATATTTCAATTGTAATTTAATCGCATGTAGTTACATACATAAAACGTATCCAATGAAATCTCTTCTAGATTTTCACTATAATTAAACAGTCATCAGGGAATATAAACTGTTTTCTATAAGGGGTCTTTAATTACATAGACAAGAAATACAAAATATGTAGTAAGATGTAGTTAACAGTGGTGTCCGTAATTGCAAAATTTTTTTGCTGTATATTTATAACAGTATATAACATGATAAACATACCCACATAATTTTTGATAAGAAAATTAAATTAACTATTAACACCAATATCGCTGGCCCTTGGTAAATCCAATCGTTCACAGGGTGAGGTGCCATCCATGCACATGAATCGTTTCTCTCCTGGTCCTGTAACAAAACCAGTACATGCATTGTGTTGCTGCACTAGGTTCTTAGGTCTAAAATTTTAAACGACACGTTGTAATTTAACTTATGATAACTCGTACAAAATGTCACAAATCCGACAAACGACAAAATATTATTTAAGAAAACTATTATTCTTATTACATGTAAGAATATGATTTTTAAATACTATTATTTCATTAGTCTTATGTGATTATTTACAGTTATCAAATATTAATCAATAATACTTTTTAACATAGAACAGATTTTGGAGAAGGCATATATATATATGTTGGTAAACGGTTATAAAAAGATAATTTTTGATCTATTATTGTTACTTAAAGAGTAAGTATATTATATAAATATTTATATTTTACTATAGTTAACAATAGGTTATATACTCAACTATAGTTAGTTACTATAATTTCATATTTATGAATTAAATATTGAATGTACAAAAAATTGAAATTCATTAATGATGTACAGCTCATAAAATACGTCAGAACAGTAGTGTATATATTAATGATTAAATATAGTAACTCCAATAAGAGCTGTAGTTATTAATATCACACTAAATTATCACATAACAATTATAAATAAAATTGATGTGTTCGTTATCAATGAAATCAATACTCTAAATGTCATGATTGGAGATTTGGATTTGACCTGTTACAAATGTTTTATCAGATTATTACAGTATGGAAAAAACACCAAACATACGAAATTATGTAATTCCTAAGTCCACACCACTATCTTATCCCACACCCAATTCAGCTCGATAAGATGTCTCAGTAAAATTGCTCAATGACATATGTTATGATCGTGTGTATATATTGAATCCAAAGAAAACCATTTAATGTTTGATACGATTGGACCAAGAAGGGTAACATGTACAGAATTGCTAACATCAGTAATGATACGTATTATAGTGCATTCCAATACGTTCCCTGGAATTCTATTTCTATCCGAAAATAGAACAATATTTCTCTCTTCCCGTCAGCAAAGGATTTCGATACATTTTGAAAACATTACAACCCAAAGGTTTTGTTCAACTATCAATCCAGCACAATTTTATATTTGATATTTTCAATCGTGAAGTTTACAATAAACACCATTCATACCATCAATTGTAAAAGTAAATAATATCTCGTTTATCATTTTAACGATAGAAATTATTTTAAAATTAACGAAATAATTTTATAATATCTGTAAAGGATAAAATTAAAGTGTGATTTATAACTATTACATTTTATAAAATATGCTGTAATACATAGTTTGTATTTATCAAGTATATTATTTTTAAAAAAATATTAGACAACGGGTCACAATAATCTTTAGTTCCTTACAACTTAACTGGAGTAATAAATAACCAGATATCTGTACAGGAGTGTAAATATTTAAGCGAATATTGGTCCTTCTAGAGATATTTTAATGAAGTATTACACAACTCTGTAATGGCTGTAAATGTAATTTTGTTAACTTTAATTACCAATAGATACGGTATATATTGCACCCCAATTTATATTATTATTACTATTATTTCAAAACGAAACAGTTTAATCATTTAATATTGATGAATTCCTATATTATAAAACATATTTGAATAAAATTGTGCTTAAAAAGGTCTTTAACAAAAATTAAAATCGTATTGGAATGATAATACCTTACTCTAATTATTACAAGAAAAATCTGAGTAACATGGAGAATTTAAATATTTGCCAGTATACCTAGATGTTTCAAAAATTAATTAAATAAAAAGAAATTATGTTAAGTAGTACGCTAGGTATTAAGGTATTTTAAATAAATTAACAACATTATTTAAACAATATTATTGCATTAATGTATTTTACGTAATTTTGCAAACCATTTCATGTATTAATTTTGAATTATATAAGTTTAGTGGGAAAAGTAAACTTGTTCTAAATTCCACTATAGATACGAGTATATGATAATTACGTATATTTATAACAAATAAGTAATCAAGCATTATGTTATTATATTATTATTATATCATTACGTTACATATTTTTTTAATTTAAAAGTTTAAACTACAAATACTATCATTATATTATTTTAATTCAATCGAATTTTCGATGAGATTCAAATTATAATTAAATTATAAAAAATATAACACATTAAAATATTTTATCTCATTATTTTTAGTACCTAATGCGTTCAGTTAATTTATATTTCCATAAATTTTATTAAAATTTAAATTTCAGTAAAAAATAATCCACCAGAAGTTAATATCAAAATATTAAACAATTATCTTAACAACCATATATCAACGTTTAATAATATACAAGCACTGCTGACGCGTCATGACGTTCGTTTCATTATTTTCATTCGCTTGAAATAAATTTGTAATAAAATGTAGGATACCGCTGAAGAAAATATAAAAATTGTATCTTTCTTGAGGCAGAAAATAAAAAATAAAATTTACAAAAAATTGGCTTTAATTCTTACCAAAACTAAATTTTTGCATACAGATCATTAAAACGCATTAAAAAATATACAAAAATAAACTATGCCGACTTCAATTTATCAAAAACAACTGTTCGCGAACATCTCCAAAACTAAAACGAATCATTACACCGATTCTTTCTTTGTTTCATAATTATTGATGAACAATGTTGAAATAAACTTTGATTTAAGTTTTTTCTTAGCGTGGAGTATAGATCATATATATCTTAAGAATACATACACGTCTGTAACTTGAACAAATTATAGTAAAACATTTTCTGATAATTATGTATTTATCGCCACATTTTTTTTTCCGACAATTACATCTTAATCCTTAACCATTCCTTGAAATTCAACGATATAATTTCAATATACTTCAAATAAATTATTTAGTCTTGTAAAAAGTATCCAAATAAAGTAAAATTAAATTAAAAAAAATCTAGATCTAAGCATCAAATGTAGTTTAATGATTTTATGAAAAAATATTTTAAAATTACATAATTTTTGGCTACATTTTAGATTCTGAACGGAGTGAATGTTCGCGCCATATTCCGCGACATAAATGTATTTGTGTTATGTAATTCGTTTGTACATTATGTTATCATTTTCGTGCGATGTATAGCGGTACGTTGCGTATCCGCAGCCATTGTCGGCGGCGGTGATAAGCCTCCGTGTGCGACCGGCCGGGTACGTAATCGCATCGTTATCATCGCATGAAATGTATTCGTTATTCCATGTTTTTCAAATATTGTCGGTTATGTTAGTCAGTAAAAGTTAAAGTCATGTGCTCAGTGCCACAAGTTTCATTAAGTTCGTGTGTTTTTCAGTTTTGTGTGGTGGCACTGAGACACTTATCTTCATTTTGTGGTGTCCGGCGGCATAGCCTTCGTGGTGAATGTCGTCGGCACCGTCGCTCTCTTGTCTTTTCGTTTTCGTGGTGTGCACATCAATTCAAGTTTCGTGTTCCCGTGTCTGCAGTCATTTTTCTTGTGAAACCACGTTGTCGTCGCTCTTCGTTTTGTGAATCGGCCGTCTGGTAAAGTATCGTTCGAGGCAATCGGATATTGTCCAGCGATTTAATATTTATTGTTTTTTAGTTTTACCAGCGGTCGCATTGTGAATAACGTGGTTTTGTCTTTCGTGTCATCATTCGGGCTGCCGAACGGTTTTTGTCTTCGTTGGTGACTGTGCTTTGTTGGTCGCACGCACTAGTCGCTGTGACTTATTTTTTATTATACACTGCGGTGTGCCGTCGTAGGCAGTTGTCAAGTCACAGCACTGGTGCGGTCGCGTAGGGATGAAATCCGCCATCAATCACAGTCACATGTGAGTATTGGTCGACCATATTTGTTCTTGTGTAAAGGCCGACGGGCCTAGCCGCCAAAGGCTAATTTATTTATTAGTATTTATTATTTATTCATATATATTATTATTTGTGTGCCGTGTTGGGCAGCATTTTTATATTTAATTATTATTATTGGCTGTGCCGTGTGGGCAGCAATTTTAATTAACTAGTTTATTATTATTCATTATTTATATATTATTATTTGTGTGCCGTGTGGGCCAATATTGTATTTATTATATTATTTATCAATTTATTCTTAATTCATAGCAGCATAATTACATTAACTCATTTATTTATTTATTACATTGATTTTTATTTATTTAATTAATTATAACAGGCGAACAAGCCAGCCTCCTAATATTGTAGGCACTTGCCGCGCCGACAATTTTTGGTGACCTCGACGTGATCTAATTATATTATATTAAATTTTCACTTGTGTTAGTTACTGTTAATTTTTTACTATTATACTGCCTTTATGCTATAAGCAATTACTGTTTTATATATATATATTTTTAGTTATTATAATATTGTACTGGTCATTGATATCTAGTCTTTTGCTTTATTATATTGTTTAATTACTGAATTCATTCCAAACTTTGTATTTAGCGTCACTCACAATGTCGACCAACTTGCGTAAATTAACCAAGAAACGCACTAATTACAAGGCTTCAATAAATCAAATCAACGATTTTGTTAAAACATACAACTCAACGCTCCAATCAACGCGTCAAGTGTCAACACGCCTATCCAAATTAAATGATTTAATGGATTCACTTGCAAGGGTTCAAGAGGACATAATTGAACTTGATGAAGAAGATGATGATGATGAGTACTTAAAATACCAAGATATTTATTGTACGGTCAAGGCTGATATGGAGGACATTATAGCTAAGCATGGCGTTCCTGAAGCAGCTTCAACCAATCTCTCTCGTTCATCGGTGTGTGATTCAATAAGGTTGCCAACAATTAAACCACCTGAGTTCAATGGTAGTTTAGAAGACTGGGCCTCCTTTATAGACACCTTTAATGCCTTATTTCATAATAACAGTTCATTGAGCGACGTGCAACGACTTCATTATTTAAAAACCAGCGTTTCTGGTCCAGCTGCGGACATCATTAAAAACTTCACTATTACTGCTGAAAATTACACTGCAGCTTATAATGAATTAGTGAGACAATACGAAAACAAATCTCTCACTATACAGAGTCACATACGTTCTTTATTGCAAACTCCAAAGGTTCATGTGCCTTCTGCTGTAGAATTAAGGAATCTTCATCATCACATTTCATCACATGTTCGTGCCCTCAAGGCCCTTGGCCAGCCAGTTATGCATTGGGATGCATGGCTAGTGACCCTTATTTGTAGTCAATTGGATTCCATTACTGCAGGCGAGTGGCAACTTCGGCAGGATGAAAAGGAATTGCCCACCTATGCTCAAATTGAATCATTTTTGTCAAGGCGCGTTGCTGCTTATGAAGCTAGCTCAATCTCAAATAAGGTCATGGAAGAAAAGGTTGTCCGTCCTAAGCATAGTCAGTACAATAGTAAGGCTCTATTTTCTCAGTCATCCGAAGGCAAATATAAAAAGTGTCCTACATGTTCTGGTCAACACAAGATGTACATGTGCGAACGCTTTAATAACATGTCAGTCGCAGATCGTAGGAGTTTTGTGTCCAAAGCCAGGCTGTGCTTTAATTGTCTTAATTATGGCCATCAAGTAACGACATGTCTGGGTTCGTCGTGCACCAAGTGTGGTCAACGGCATAATACCAAATTGCATGATAACGCGACAATCGCCTCTGCCGCTAACGGTCAATCTGCTATCAATGAGTTGCCCAGTTCTGAGCAAGCATCTTCGGCTCAAGTCCTCTGTGTGGAGTCTGTTCATTCAAAGGCGACTGAATCACAGATGAGTGTGATGCTAGCTACAGCAGTAATAAATATCCAAGACCAGGTTGGTCAGTGGCGTCAGTGCAGAGCTGTCTTGGATGCTGGTTCCCAAATGCATTTCATTACCTACTCCTTAGCTAAGTCATTAGGTCTAAAGTTAAACAGCACTTGCTCTAGCATCGTGGGAGTTGGATCCATGACGTCTGCGGCACAGAGTGCTTGTCAGACCACCGTCACATCTCGCTTCAGCGACTATACCATTAATACCACGTTTCATTTGTTGCCTGTTATTGTGCAATCATTACCATCACAGCCAGTCAGCTGTAACCTGAGCAACATCCCACCTCGCATACGACAGATATTGGCTGATCCTCAGTTCCACGTTCCAGGAGTCGTTGATGTACTGCTGGGTGCCGACGTATTCTTTGATGTACTTCAGCAATGCAAGTTACCACTGTCTCATTGCTCTTCGCTGATTCAAACAAGGTTCGGGTGGATAGTTTCTGGCAGACTGCCTGTTTCTAAAAGTGGTATTACACACTCCTCGCTAGCGGTCTTGGAAGAGTCCGCTTTAGCATTATTCACTACCCATGCGAAAATCTCTAAGGCTAGTGAAGAGGACAAAGCTGAACATCACTTTATGACTACTTATTCGCATAGCCCTACAGGCAGATTCATCGTACGACTTCCACTATCACAAAGCCCTCAAGTACTTGGTGATTCCAAACTAATGGCACTTAAAAGATTTTTTGCTCTTGAAAAAAAGTTGGCCAGCAATCCTGTAATGGCAGATCAATACAAGACATTCATGGCTGAATACCTTGCACTAGGTCATATGGAGCTTGCTGATCTTAGTTTCCAAGGTCCTAAGTATTATTTACCACACCATGCGGTCTTGAAGACTGACAGCACTACAACCAAGCTCAGAGTGGTTTTTGACGGCTCTGCTCCTGCTTCATCAGGGCTGTCATTGAATGATATAATGTTGAGGGGCCCGAAATTGCAACCAGATCTCATCAACATCCTTTGGCGTTTCCGATTACATTCAATTGCGTTTACTGCGGATGTTGAAAAAATGTATCGCCAAGTAGCTGTAAAACCTGAGGATTGTGAATTGCAACACATTTTGTATCGTTCCAGTCCTGAAGATCCTCTAAAAGATTATGTTCTGAAAACCGTAACTTATGGGACAAAATCCGCCTCGTTTCTTTCCATTCGTTGCCTTGTCCAGATTGCTCACGATTGTGCCGACGCAGACCAGAAGCGGATAATCTTAAAGGATTTTTATGTTGACGACCTTCTAAGTGGTGGCTCAACGTGGGAAGCATGCTATACCATGTATAAAAAACTTCAGTCTACATTAGGTGGTCATGGATTCACACTTCGCAAGTGGTGCTCAAGCTCAAATGAACTCATGAAGCATATACCAGACACCCCAAGTGATCCAAATTTTGTAGTTAGACTTGGCGAAGATGGAATTATTAGTACGTTGGGTCTATCGTGGCAACCAATGTCTGACAGTTTTCGGTTTGTCGTTAAGCACTGGCAACCATCGCTTCATATGACCAAACGAAACTTGCTTTCTGACATCAACAGCATCTTTGATCCAATAGGTCTTATTTCACCGGTATTGATTAAGGGGAAAATTTTTCTCCAACAACTATGGGTATTAAAAATGGGCTGGGATGATCCATTAACTGCTGACCTACAACTGCGTTGGACTAGTTTTTATTCAAGCTTACAGCATTTCAATCAGGTCGTCATTCCTCGAAAGGCGATACTAGATAGCAGTACCAAGGTGGAACTGCATGGTTTCAGCGATGCTTCCCAGGAAGCATTTGGTGCATGCATTTACGTTCGCTCCGTAGCAGACAATGGTCAAGTCCAAGTTAGATTATTCACTTCAAAATCCAAGGTAGCTTCATTGCGGGCTACAACTATTCCCCGGCTCGAACTATGTGGTGCAGTGTTAGCAGCTGAGCTTATTTATGATGTTCTCAGTGAATTAAGGATGTTAAATATTATTGTTAAACCATCTGATGTGCACTTATGGACAGATTCGTCGATAGTTTTGGCCTGGATTAAGAGCACAAATTTGTTTCAATCATACGTAGCGAATAGGATTGCACGTATACGCGATGTTTCCTCTCAAAATCAATGGAAGCATGTTTCAAGTGTTGACAATCCTGCCGACCTTATCTCAAGGGGAGTCAATTCCGCAGCTATTTCAACTTCTACCTTGTGGTGGGAAGGCCCTCCATGGTTGACTGCTGTTAAAAATAATTGGCCGAGTTACGAAACTACTGTGGATGAATTGCCAGAAGTTCGCAAGGTGAAATTAGTGTTAACATCCATCAGCGAGGTTGTCAACCCTATACTCGAGAAGTTCTCTCGCTGGACACCACTAATCCGTACGACTGGCTGGCTGCTTCGGTTTATCCATAACGCGAAAATGCCGTCGCTTAATGAAGGAAGGAGTTCAGGGCCTTTAACAGTGAGAGAACTGCATGATGCCCAGATGATATGGGTTAAGTTCGCACAGAGGTCTGAATTTGCCTGCGAATATCGAGAACTATCAGAGCGCTCATGTGTGTCTGGTAAAAGTAAACTAAAGACCCTTCATCCATTCCTTGACGAAAGAGGTCTCATCCGAGTTGGAGGACGCCTGGGAAAGTCCAGCTTGCCTCACCATCAAAAGCATCCGTTGGTCATTCCATCAAAACATAAAATTACGCAGTTGATATTCAAGCATGAACACGAGCGTCTGCTCCATGCTGGTCCTCAGTCGTTATTAGCTCACGTTCATCGCTCATATTGGCCATTAAGAGGCAAGGCAATTGCAACAAATACTGTTCACAAATGTATAGCCTGTTTTAGATTCAACCCATCGTTGGAGACGCCATTCATGGCGCCTTTACCAAGAGAGAGAGTGGTGGTCAGCAGAGCGTTTTCACGAAGTGGTGTGGATTTCTGTGGACCATTTTTCATTAAAAGTGGATTGCGCAGAGTTGTGTCAATAAAATGCTATGTCTCCGTGTTTGTATGCTTTGCAACTCGAGCTATTCACTTAGAGCTTGTCTCAGATCTTTCCACTCAAACATTTTTGGCTGCCTTAGATCGGTTCATGGCTCGTCGGGGCCTTTGTGCACATATCCATAGTGATAATGGGACAAACTTTGTGGGAGCGGCGAAGGTGCTCAAAAATCTCTTCAAGAATTCGCAAGGTGCACAGACAGTAGTTGATGTTCTTGCTAATCAGGGCATTCAGTGGCACTTTGTTCCTCCTGCTGCCCCCCACTTTGGTGGATTGTGGGAAGCAGCCGTCAAATCGGCAAAACATCATCTTTTAAAGGTTACCAAGGGCGCTTTACTAAATTTCGAAGAGATGAATACTCTGCTATGCAAAATTGAGGCTGTCTTGAATTCACGCCCATTGACAGCAATATCCAGCGACCCATCAGATTTTCAGGCATTAACCCCAAGTCATTTTCTGATCGGTGGACCCACCATACTACCTGAAGAACCAGACGTATCTTCTCTACCTATAAACCGACTGCGTCGATTCGAGTTAGTTCGATCCAAGTTCCAGATCTTTTGGAAACGTTGGCATCAAGAATATCTTCCTCAGCTGCAGCGTAGGAACAGATGGGCTAGTATTGGCCAGTCCATTAAACTCAATGATATACTCATCTTAAAAGAAGAAAATTTACCACCCTTTCAATGGAAGCTGTGCAGAGTAACAGCTGTTCATCCTGGATCAGACGGGATAGTGCGTGTTGTCACAGTAAAGTTGAGTTCCGGAATTGAGTTGCGAAGACCAGTTGCCAAAGTAGCTTTGCTGCCGCTAGCTGATGAAAAGGACTTCGAATATCCTTAATTCATCCTAAATTCTTATTATTATTATCGTTATTTTATTTTTTCATTTTTTCTCGTTTTGTTTGGTTAATTAAATTTAATGTTTCCTTGAAAGGCATAATCCTTTCAAGGGGGGAGCATGTTCGCGCCATATTCCGCGACATAAATGTATTTGTGTTATGTAATTCGTTTGTACATTATGTTATCATTTTCGTGCGATGTATAGCGGTACGTTGCGTATCCGCAGCCATTGTCGGCGGCGGTGATAAGCCTCCGTGTGCGACCGGCCGGGTACGTAATCGCATCGTTATCATCGCATGAAATGTATTCGTTATTCCATGTTTTTCAAATATTGTCGGTTATGTTAGTCAGTAAAAGTTAAAGTCATGTGCTCAGTGCCACAAGTTTCATTAAGTTCGTGTGTTTTTCAGTTTTGTGTGGTGGCACTGAGACACTTATCTTCATTTTGTGGTGTCCGGCGGCATAGCCTTCGTGGTGAATGTCGTCGGCACCGTCGCTCTCTTGTCTTTTCGTTTTCGTGGTGTGCACATCAATTCAAGTTTCGTGTTCCCGTGTCTGCAGTCATTTTTCTTGTGAAACCACGTTGTCGTCGCTCTTCGTTTTGTGAATCGGCCGTCTGGTAAAGTATCGTTCGAGGCAATCGGATATTGTCCAGCGATTTAATATTTATTGTTTTTTAGTTTTACCAGCGGTCGCATTGTGAATAACGTGGTTTTGTCTTTCGTGTCATCATTCGGGCTGCCGAACGGTTTTTGTCTTCGTTGGTGACTGTGCTTTGTTGGTCGCACGCACTAGTCGCTGTGACTTATTTTTTATTATACACTGCGGTGTGCCGTCGTAGGCAGTTGTCAAGTCACAGCACTGGTGCGGTCGCGTAGGGATGAAATCCGCCATCAATCACAGTCACATGTGAGTATTGGTCGACCATATTTGTTCTTGTGTAAAGGCCGACGGGCCTAGCCGCCAAAGGCTAATTTATTTATTAGTATTTATTATTTATTCATATATATTATTATTTGTGTGCCGTGTGGGCAGCAATTTTAATTAACTAGTTTATTATTATTCATTATTTATATATTATTATTTGTGTGCCGTGTGGGCCAATATTGTATTTATTATATTATTTATCAATTTATTCTTAATTCATAGCAGCATAATTACATTAACTCATTTATTTATTTATTACATTGATTTTTATTTATTTAATTAATTATAACAGGCGAACAAGCCAGCCTCCTAATATTGTAGGCACTTGCCGCGCCGACAGTGAAGAATGTATTTAATATTTAAACTATACTTAATAATAATGTCATACATAATTCAACGTTAGAGGTAGAAGGAAAAATGTCAATGTTCATGCTAACTAACACGAATTCAATTATGTGGGTAATACTTAAATGCAATTGAATACGTAATTTATGGTTATATACTTCGTCACTTAGGTTTGTGTCATATAAAAAAGCTATGAAAATGTAATACTCGTAATAATATAATGTCTTCTTCTTCTTCTTCTTCTACTTCGCCTTTCTCCCAACTATTTGGGGTCGGCCACCCTTGTCCTACACCTCCACTTTACTCGGTCAATCACATCTCCTCTGCACACACCGACAGCCCTCAAGTCATTCTCCAAAGTCTCCAACCATCTCTTTTTTGGTCTTCCTCTTCCTCTTTTCCCTTCAACGTCCATCATCATAACCACTCTTACTGCATTCGTTTCCTCTCGCCTCATCACATGCCCAAACCATCTCAGCCTATTTTCTCTCATCTTGTCCACAATTGGCGCTACACCAACACTACCTCTCACGTATTCATTCCTTATTCTATATTCTCTTGTCATTCCACTCAACCATCTAAGCATTCTCATTTCCGCGATACTCATACTTTGTTCTATTCTCCTGTTAACCGCTCAACACTCTAAACCATACAGCATAGTTGGTCTCACTACACTTTTATAAAATTTACCTTTCAGCCTAATTGGAATTCTCTTATCGCATAACACGCCCGATGCTTTTTCTCCATTTCATCCACCCGCACTTAATCCTATGTTTTACATCTATGTCAAAGCCCCCGTCCTTTTGAACAAAAGATCCTAAATATTTAAAGCTCTCAACTTCACCTATCACATCACCATCTATTGTCAGTTGTCTCCTCATTCCTTCAATTTCTTGGTCTCTTTGTCCAAAATCATACTCAATATACTCAGTTTTATTTCTACTAATTCTCAATCCCTTTTCTTCGAGGGCTAACCTCCACTCATTTACCCTATTATTGACAACTTCTAGGTTTTCTCCTATCAGAACTATATCATCCGCAAACATCATACACCATGGTATCTCACCCTGTATCTCCTTTGAAACCTCATCCATTACCACTGAGAACAGGTAGGGGCTTAGAGCTGACCCCTGGTGTACACCTAATCCTATACTGAAACCTTCTGATACTCCACACCGACTCTTGACACTAGTACTCGACCCTTCATACATATACTGATCAAATTAACATACATTTTTGGGACATTTTTTCTCATTAATGCCCACCTTAAAACTTCCCTTGGCACCCTGTCATACGCCTTTTCTATATCTATAAACACCATGCATAGTTTTTTATTCTTTTCTCTGTACTTCTCTACTAATTGCCTAACACAAAATAATGGCTCCATTGTCGATTTTCCTGGCATAAAACCAAACTGGTTTCCTGATATCGACGTCTCACTTCTTATCCTCTTCTCTATAATCTTTTCCCAGATCTTCATACTATGACTCATGAGCTTTATTCCTCTATAGTTCCCACATTCTTGTATGTCTCCTTTTCCTTTAAATATTGGTACAATAAAACTCTTTCTCCAATCTTCTGGCATTTTTCCCTCTATCGTAATAATATAATGTATTCCTTTCTAATTGTTTGTAATTTCATATTCTCTATCAACCCATTGACATTTCTGAGGTTGAATGTTTGAGAGAAATTGATTACCAAATATAACGAATCAAATACTAATTTTCCTACTAATACTTCTCAGACTAAAAACATGATATTTAAAAGGAATAATAAAAAAAACAAAATCGATACATTTTTAGTTTTTAGTAACGAAAAATATGATAAATTAATTAATGACTAATATAAAAACTATACAAAAATAAAATGTATGTGTTTGATATCTCTTTATATAATTATTTATAAATTATTTCAGTCAAACGCAATTTTTTAATTTTTATAAAAGTATAATATAAACATTAGTAAAAATGATCCACGTAAAATAATTTAGGGAGAAATATATTTAAAGTTTTTTTTTTTTTTTAAAGTTAATTTAAAATTTAGAAATAATTAATTGTATTGGTTTATAATTTATAAATTAAACTATATAACACAAACAAATTTACTATTCATGTTTGAAAAATTGCAAAAAATATATTAGAATTTTAGATTCTGAATGGAGTGATGGAATCTATTGATTTTACAATGATGTGTGTTTTTTTTTAATT
>JASXSY010003146.1:0-39392 GCA_034509805.1 Sipha maydis | reverse complement strand
CGCCTCGACCAACGGACCGATGAAAGTCACTGTTACTGGGGATCCGACTGCGACGACACCAAATGTAAAACACTGGAGTCCTTTGCCGCCAGCCTTGGCATGTGGTCTAACAAATCGGGTAGCCGACTAACGAGCTCATCAGAACTGAACTGGCAACGATCATCCCCGACACTACGGTGACTCGTCTAAGATCAACGGCGACCTTCGAGATCGAATGTGTTTAGCTCTTTTCAAACATATTTGTTCAACTTATAGCTAAATTCTTTTTATTACAAAGTGGCGCCCAACTCGTAGACTCGAACCTAAATAAATTAAAAAAATATGTCTAGTGAAAACCTCACAGATAATCCAATTTTTACACTCTCCAACAATATCACTAAATTAAAAAAACCTCAAATAGAAATAGAATTAAAAATAAGAGGGCTCATTACTAAAGGGACACTTATTGAATTAAAATCAAGACTATTGTCATATTTAAACGGTGATTCTACTCCAGCCAATTTTTTATCATTCGAAGAAAAACATTCAATTATAAACCACGAAAAAACTAAAATGGAAAGCAAAAAACCTTATTTTAAACCAGGGACCTTTTCGGGCCTTATGACAGAAAACATAGATTCTTTTCTAAAAAAATACAATATGTCAGCATCAATTAATGGATGGTCAGAAACAGACAAAACACAGTATTTCCCAGCCTTTTTAGAGGGACCCGCATTAAAAGCCTACGAAAACATGCGATGTGAAAATAAAAATTTCATTGACTGGCCAGAATTAGAAAACTCTTTTAGAACACAATTCGAACCCATAGCCCAAATAGATATGCTTCGCTCACTTTTAGAAAATCGAAAACAGCTAGATGACGAGCAAACAGTAATATATATAACCGACACAGAATCGTTGTGTAGACGCATTGATCCTTCAATGACACAAAAAGAAATAGTACGTAACATTATGAAGGGTCTTAAACCAAATATCATAAGGTATTTAGGACTAATGGAAAATAATTCTGTAAAAGATCTTAAATACAATATACGCAAATACGAAAAAATAGAATTTATGGCCACTGGTCAAACTAATCAATCAACTATAGATACCAAGGAATCAATTTTTAAAGAACAAATTTATCAAATGAACGAAACCATAAAAACATTAAAAGAAAGTAATGATAAATTAATAAAAAATATAGAAAATACAACTATGACTGAAACCATAAATAAAATTACCAACCAATTTAACGAAAAATTTAATGCACTCAATGAACAAATAAAAAACCCACAAAACATTCCACAGCATGAAAATACACCAAAGTATAATACCCGAAAATACAATACACCTTCAAGAACATTCAGAAATAATTTCGAACCACAATCACCCCATATTCAATGCCAGAATTGCAAACTTTATGGCCATATTAAAGAAAAATGTCGCTTTCCTATTAACCCATCAACATGCCAACTATGCAATAGAATAGGACATACGGCCAATAAGTGTAGAACACATTTTGATCAGACAAAAAACGAGTAGTTAGGTTAAACGGACAAAATAACCGTTCCCATTCATTATCAAAAAAACATATAATAACACATAGAATAAACATATTGACAGAATCATTACATGTCGAAGCATACTTAAAAAACACTAAAATATCAATGACTATTGACACAGGCGCGAACATTTGCTGTATAAAACATACTCTTGTACCGCATACACAAATAATAAAAAATGTGTCTGTAGTGTTAACTGGTCCAAACAATGAACCTCTTACTGTACTTGGTTCCACTATTATACAAGTTACAATCAATTCTCAGAAATTTGAAATACTAACCTATGTTATAAAAGATTTATCTTGCACATTTATCATAGGAAATGATATTTTAGCCAAACATAAAGCACACATAGATTTCGAGACCGAAACACTTACTCTAAATAAATACATAACAATCAAAACACACAATCATTGTAAAAATGCTAGCATAAATAAAATTAAAGAAGAAACGATAGATATATTCACAACGGAACCATCTTACTCCATAGCACACTGTATATCCGCCGATTTAAAAATGTCCAGAGGCATAGCTAGCCTCATAAAAACTGTGTTTGGTGATGCAACACCCATATTATCAAATCTTAATGTAAAAATAGGAGATGCCATACCAATAAAATTAAAAAATCGAACAATATATTTTCTCGCTACAAAAAATAGATATTTTCATAAACCCAAACTTGATGACATAAAAAAATCTATTAAAAACCTAAAGAAAATCATGATCACACAACATGATTTCAAATTAGCTATTCCAACCATTGCTACAGGATTAGACAAATGTAATTGGACTATAATTAAACAAATAATTTACGCAGAATTTCATGACACTAACATCAATGTACTCATATGTCACATAAATAACAAACACATCACAAATACTTGGAAGACCAAAGAACATAATGAATTATTACACTTAACAACTAACTTAAATCAAATAATATTAGAAGAAAATACAAATAAACCAAATACAGAAGATCATATTGCACTCGCTATTTTTAGTAAATTTAAACCCGGGGAAAACGTCCCTGGAGATGGAAATTGTGGAATATATGCATTGTGCAACGCACTAAATGATGGATTTGAACCTCTTTTTCCTATTGACAATAAAATTATTCCACAAGGTTTACCATACGACATACATAAATCTCTAGAAGAATTGAATAATGTCAGAAATGAGATTCCTAAACTAATTGAAAATGCCCAACAAATACAAAAAAAATATTATGACGAGGCACACAGGATTATTAAATATAATCAAGGGGACATGGTTATGGTACAATTTCCATTCCAGGAAGTAAGTAAATCACCAAAGCTAGCACCCAAATACAGAGGTCCTTTTGAAGTAATACAAAAAATATCAGATCTGAATTACAAAATAAAACTCGTATTGAATAATAAAACAACTGAAGATATTATTCATGTAAGAAGATTAAAACCTTACTATCTTAGAATAAATACTTCTACATAATAAAAAAAAAAAAAAAAAAATCATCATCATCAATTTACTTAGTAATTAACAAAAGGGGTGACTTTACTAAGAACATTAAAATATATATTTATAAAATTGTTATAATTTCCTTTAGTTTTTTTTTACAGATCCACTTGCACACGTATATATACTTATCAAAATTATATATCTCATCTTCATAAAAAAAAAAAAACATGTACGGCAAATCAACCATCATATTCCTAACATTATGTGTAAACGTATATGGATTTATAGCATATGACTGTGGTGGACCACAACTCAACATTACAGCCTTCAACAGTTTGGAAATCGACCACATCATATACCTATAAACTCCATAACTATCCCTTATGATTATTAATACTCAATTTGTAAAAAAAAAAAAAAAGACGTAAAATTTTTTTTTTTCAATTAGTTTAGGAATCTCATTTCTAACATTATTCAATTCTTCTAGAGATTTATGTATGTCGTATGGTAAACCTTGTGGAATAATTTTATTGTCAATAGGAAAAAGAGGTTCAAATCCATCATTTAGTGCGTTGCACAATGCATATATTCCACAATTTCCATCTCCAGGGACGTTTTCCCCGGGTTTAAATTTACTAAAAATAGCGAGTGCAATATGATCTTCTGTATTTGGTTTATTTGTATTTTCTTCTAATATTATTTGATTTAAGTTAGTTGTTAAGTGTAATAATTCATTATGTTCTTTGGTCTTCCAAGTATTTGTGATGTGTTTGTTATTTATGTGACATATGAGTACATTGATGTTAGTGTCATGAAATTCTGCGTAAATTATTTGTTTAATTATAGTCCAATTACATTTGTCTAATCCTGTAGCAATGGTTGGAATAGCTAATTTGAAATCATGTTGTGTGATCATGATTTTCTTTAGGTTTTTAATAGATTTTTTTATGTCATCAAGTTTGGGTTTATGAAAATATCTATTTTTTGTAGCGAGAAAATATATTGTTCGATTTTTTAATTTTATTGGTATGGCATCTCCTATTTTTACATTAAGATTTGATAATATGGGTGTTGCATCACCAAACACAGTTTTTATGAGGCTAGCTATGCCTCTGGACATTTTTAAATCGGCGGATATACAGTGTGCTATGGAGTAAGATGGTTCCGTTGTGAATATATCTATCGTTTCTTCTTTAATTTTATTTATGCTAGCATTTTTACAATGATTGTGTGTTTTGATTGTTATGTATTTATTTAGAGTAAGTGTTTCGGTCTCGAAATCTATGTGTGCTTTATGTTTGGCTAAAATATCATTTCCTATGATAAATGTGCAAGATAAATCTTTTATAACATAGGTTAGTATTTCAAATTTCTGAGAATTGATTGTAACTTGTATAATAGTGGAACCAAGTACAGTAAGAGGTTCATTGTTTGGACCAGTTAACACTACAGACACATTTTTTATTATTTGTGTATGCGGTACAAGAGTATGTTTTATACAGCAAATGTTCGCGCCTGTGTCAATAGTCATTGATATTTTAGTGTTTTTTAAGTATGCTTCGACATGTAATGATTCTGTCAATATGTTTATTCTATGTGTTATTATATGTTTTTTTGATAATGAATGGGAACGGTTATTTTGTCCGTTTAACCTAACTACTCGTTTTTTGTCTGATCAAAATGTGTTCTACACTTATTGGCCGTATGTCCTATTCTATTGCATAGTTGGCATGTTGATGGGTTAATAGGAAAGCGACATTTTTCTTTAATATGGCCATAAAGTTTGCAATTCTGGCATTGAATATGGGGTGATTGTGGTTCGAAATTATTTCTGAATGTTCTTGAAGGTGTATTGTATTTTCGGGTATTATACTTTGGTGTATTTTCATGCTGTGGAATGTTTTGTGGGTTTTTTATTTGTTCATTGAGTGCATTAAATTTTTCGTTAAATTGGTTGGTAATTTTATTTATGGTTTCAGTCATAGTTGTATTTTCTATATTTTTTATTAATTTATCATTACTTTCTTTTAATGTTTTTATGGTTTCGTTCATTTGATAAATTTGTTCTTTAAAAATTGATTCCTTGGTATCTATAGTTGATTGATTAGTTTGACCAGTGGCCATAAATTCTATTTTTTCGTATTTGCGTATATTGTATTTAAGATCTTTTACAGAATTATTTTCCATTAGTCCTAAATACCTTATGATATTTGGTTTAAGACCCTTCATAATGTTACGTACTATTTCTTTTTGTGTCATTGAAGGATCAATGCGTCTACACAACGATTCTGTGTCGGTTATATATATTACTGTTTGCTCGTCATCTAGCTGTTTTCGATTTTCTAAAAGTGAGCGAAGCATATCTATTTGGGCTATGGGTTCGAATTGTGTTCTAAAAGAGTTTTCTAATTCTGGCCAGTCAATGAAATTTTTATTTTCACATCGCATGTTTTCGTAGGCTTTTAATGCGGGTCCCTCTAAAAAGGCTGGGAAATACTGTGTTTTGTCTGTTTCTGACCATCCATTAATTGATGCTGACATATTGTATTTTTTTAGAAAAGAATCTATGTTTTCTGACATAAGGCCCGAAAAGGTCCCTGGTTTAAAATAAGGTTTTTTGCTTTCCATTTTAGTTTTTTCGTGGTTTATAATTGAATGTTTTTCTTCGAATGATAAAAAATCGGCTGGAGTAGAATCACCGTTTAAATATGACAATAGTCTTGATTTTAATTCAATAAGTGTCCCTTTAGTAATGAGCCCTCTTTTTTTTAATTCTATTTCTATTTGAGGTTTTTTTAATTTAGTGATATTGTTGGAGAGTGTAAAAATTGGATTATCTGTGAGGTTTTCACTAGACATATATTTTTAATTTATTTAGGTTCGAGTCTACGAGTTGGGCGCCACTTTGTAATAAAAATAATTTAGCTATAAGTTGAACAAATATGTTTGAAAAGAGCTAAACACTTTAATTACCTTTTCCTATGGCAGGAAGAAATATTATTTAATGTTTCTATATAAAATATTTGCTTACCTTGTCTTGCTGCAGTGGGTTCGTACAAAAAGATATGATTTTAAGGAAATAAATGAAACTTAGTATTTTTCTTTATAAGTGCTTGATGGAGACGCACAACACAACACTGGAGATGGAGACTGGCGAAGAGAGAGAGTGGCCAGAGCGTTTGTCTTGCCTTTTTATGTCGCTAATTGTTGTTGTTGTGGTTGTGCGTTTCCATAATTATGTTTTATTAAAGATATAATACAATGATATTAATGTTATTTTTATAAACATGTTATTCTTAAGATTAAGTTATATTATAATGTACGTATTTATTAAATGATTCATATATGTTTTAATTAATTACTTTTTAATATACTAATGTGCGTCATATATTGAACATTTGTATATTATTACACAAGTGGCGGGTACATTGCCGGTTTAAAAAAAAAAAAAAAAAAAGGGTCGGCGTCGCCATGTGATTGTCGGGCGTACGCCGGAACGTCGGAATCTGATGTGGAGGTGTTGTGTACGGAATATATTTATAAGGACAGCCGTACGGAGGTCTTTAGGCCTTTGAGACCCGACTTTCCTGTCGGACGTCAGTTGATAATATCTCTGTATATATTACCAATGTAGAATGATAGTTCTATGTGTAAATTCGGTGACAATGTGTTTGTGGAGGTGATTGGTTGAACTAGTTCCTCCCATATCCTCCGTCGTCGTCGTTGCGGTGTTCGCATTCGAAACGCAGTTCGATACGCGTTAATTTATTTAAACATTTTCCCGACATCCTCAATATTTGATTGAGATCGGTAGCAGAGGCAACAGTAATAGGCAAGCAAGCAATTTTCTACAACATTTTTTTAATATTTGGGTACAGTATACCATTACATTGGTCAATAGCTGTTAATGCATATTTTATTACATCTGCACCTGAAACGCAATTAAAGTTTATAATTTTATAATATAATTATTTCATAGTAAATTATAATTACATAATTACCTTCATTTTTTATTGTTTTCCACTTTTCTTTCCATAGTTGTATTTCTGACTTTAATTGTGATTCTTCCAATAGTTCTAATAAGTCATCATCAAATGTATAACCATTTTTCATTATTGATACTATTGAGTCAATCTTTTCATCATTTACATCTACAATAAATTTTGGTATAAGTTGACTCAAAATTGTTACTGTCTGGTTTTGTTTACTTAAAAACCGTAACTTTAAATCTTCTAACACATTTTCCACCAATGGTATAAATAGAGACAACCTATAAAAATCTTCTGTAGTTTCAGATGGGTGATTAGAACGTTGAGTTTGACGTTTAGATAACCTTGGTGTTTTTACTTCAATTTCAAAGTTTTTCATTAATGAACAGCTCTCTTCAAATATTTGCTTAAATACTATATCACAATTTGTACGCATATTTTCCAAAATAGTTACTACATTTTGAATACATTCAAATGCAGCTAATACATCATTGTCAATGCCTTGAAGTATTCTGCTTATAGGAGCTGTTACACATAATATGTTAGATAAGGCATTAATTGAAATTATAAATTCACATGTACACATAGCTGTTAAAAGAGTTTTGGCTTTAAATGATGAATCTAATTCATTCCATTCTGATATATTGGTCAGTGCTTCTATTATGTCAGACATTGAAGATTTAAAAATTGCTATGCTATCATGGCGGTCCGTCCATCTCGTTTCACATAGACTTTTTAAGTGAGGTTTTCCATTTAAAATTGATTTCGGAACAAAGTTTCTATTTGCAGACATATTAAAAAATGAAACAATTTCTTTTACATGACCAACACTATTTCTTATACTTTGAACTGTTGATGATTTGGAAATGGCTAAATTTAAAGCATGATTAGCACAAGAACAACGTATAGCATTTTTAGCAACCGATTGTATTGTTTTAATAGCTCCCCTGATAGAAGATATCATTACAGAACATCCATCTGTACCTACTCCAACACAGTATTGAGGGTCTAAAGAAAAATATTTCAATATCTTATGAACAGTATTGCCCAAAATTTCACCAGTTAATTTTGGTTCTATGACAGTATTAGGAGGTGTATCTTGGATGTTATGTTCATTAGAATCAACTGTTTTATTTTTACCATACATATATGTGTGACAGTCAATAAATGCAATAAAATTTTCTTGAATTACACCCTTCTTAATGTATCTCAAAATAAGACTCATTTGAGAAACATGACTCATATCAGTAGTTTCGTCAAATAAAATACTGTAATATTTTGATTCTTTTACTTCATCTAAAATTTGTTGGGTTATTATTTGTTTACAACAATCTATTAATTCATTTTGGACTACAGGGCTAATATATGTTGCTTTTGAATGAGTAGTTGTTAAATGATTTTCTAAAGTAGAATCACCACCAAGTATTCTATATTTTAGAAGTTCACGAAAATTGCCCATGTTAACAGAGGAAACACTATCATCTAAAATATTACCTTCTTCACGATGCCCTCTAAATGGTATATTTTGGCGACCAAGGAATAAAATGGATTGTATTATTGGTATTAGTCTTTTTCGATTTTCAAGAACTTGACATAATCTTTCACTGTTTATTAAATTAATCACATCTTTTTTTGGATTAATAAGAGTTTTCAAAAAATCATCAGCAATTTGTATGGCATTTATATGATACTTATTATTGTTGTGCACCTCTAAGTCTCCATCTTTCCCAGTTAGGTTTGAAAATTTAGTAAGTGAGATTCATACATCTCTTGTTGACTACAAGTTGAGCCTAGATCACGTGCTTTTATGACTGTGGATGATGTACTAGGAACTATAAATAACAAAACAGTAACATTTAAAAAATTAACAATGAGTTATTGTTTAAAAGCAAAAAAAAAATTTCAATATTTTTAGGTATGATTCAATATGTTTACCATTCAAGTGTGGAACAACATTAAACTTCAATTTCTTAGCTCCTGGACTGTTATCATCGTCGTCAAAATGGTCGGCACACACTCGTTTCTTCTCATACACAGCAAATGGATCCATATTGTTGAAGTCACTATTATCAAGTATACTTAACCACAACTTGAAATTGGTCATGTTTGTTTTAGGATTAGGAAATCGGTGAGATATCTTTCCTGTACAAAATATTAAATTTAATATCAACACTTATAATTTTTACTTTATAACAATATTAATACCGAATATCAAGTCAATTCCAAGTTAGTACCTGTTAATACTTATTATACTAACCTTTTCTGCTGCAACTCTTTACACAACACTTGTACGCACTTCTAGGCATATTCAAGCAGTTTTTAAAATAAAAAATAAAAATGTCGAATAACGTGGGTAACAGTGAAATCACAGAATAGATTAAATTACGATGTGTCGATGTCACGAATTAAATGGTTTTACGGTTATAATGATTTTGAATGTTTTGATAGTATGACACTATGACGCATAGATAAGCATAGATAAGTATACTACGCTTGGACGCATGGTATCGCGGTATGAGTTCGTTAATCGGTATCAGTCGAGGCCATAGGTTGGGCTACAGTAGCACAACCGGTGTCTGGTGTCATAAGCTTCAACGACTGAACTTGTCTATGAGAGTTACCATCCCGTGCTTCCTACTTTGGCCGCGCTGGCCTACAATAAAATTACTAACTACTAATTTGCTATTTGTTCTGCTTAATCTTCGCGGCTGCTTTACTTTCATGCGCCACCTTGCTGCACTCTCCTCTCCTCCTCTTCCCTTTGCTTCATGATCCTGATGAAGAGCAGGCTAACTGTTTCCCAGGCCTGCTTTGACTTGAACATAATTCCAATTATGTTGTCCGCCGTTATTTGGTTAACTTCCAGATAGACGCATGCTTCAATCCTCCAACTATTCCAAGCGTCGCATTCGAACACGGCGTGTTCCGGACTGTCTAGGGCTGACCCGCATTGCGCACATGCGTCCGTGGCCAGGTTACAGTATTTGTTGGGGTAACTGCCGAAGCATCCATGGCCCGTCAGGACTTGACTTACGTGAAAAGATACCTCGCCATGTTTCCGCAAGTACCAGGAGGCGACGTACCTAATAGGGCGAGATACCTAATATCTCCCTTTAGTGGATGAGTCCCACTTCTGTTGCCATTTAGACACGAGTAGTCCTCTGGCCTCTCCTTTGGCCAATCCTCCGTGAATGTTTCTCCTTTTTTCTGCCAGAAAACTGAGAGGAGGCATGCTCGAAACTACGGCCGCCGCGTCGTAAGAAGTTGTTCGGTAGCAGCAGGTGACTCTCAGTATTGTTCTTTTATACGCTGCGTCCATGATGCTCATCGCTCCTACCGTAATTGTTGGCGACCATATTGAAGCTCCGTATAGGAGCCTTGATGTGACTACGGTTGCCAACACGCGCCTGGTTTTTTGCTTGGCTCCTCTCAGATTTGGCAGGATCCGTGCTAGGTGTGTACCCGCCTCTAATGTCCGTTTTGAAGCTAATTTGTCATGCTAGGCAAAATTGAGCCTAGGGTTGAAGTGCACCCCGAGGTACTTCACGCAGCGGCTTGACTCGAATCTGTGTGGTGGAAGTTCCACTGTAATAGAATTACGGTCGTTTCTGTTAGTTAATACTATAGCCTCCGTTTTAAATAAGGATAGCTTAAGGCCGTTCTCGGTCATCCAGCTGACGACGTCCTGAAGTGCCGCCTCAAGTCTCTCCTCAAGGAGAAAAGGTATCTGTGCCGTACAAACTATGGCGACATAGTCGGCGAACGCTATGAGTTCTGTGTCCTCCAGTAAACTTATCCTCATTAGTCCGTCATACATAAGGTTCCAGAGATCGGGACCTAACACCGAGCCCTGAGGAACATCGCAGCTCACATCAGTGTTGATTGACGTCCCATCCGACCTGTCGAATACAATACGCCGCTTGGATAGATACTGCCCAAGGATGTTTTGCAGATACTTCGGTGTCTCCGTCCTTTCCAGTGCCCTGAGGATGGAGTCCCAAGAGGCGCTGTTGAAGGCGTTTTTGACGTTTAGTGTGAGCATGCCAACATACTTATTGTAGGCGCTGGTGCGGCCGTTCGCGTTTCTGATTACCGCCTGTAGTCTTGTTATCGCGTCCACAGTCGATTTTCCGGGCTTGAAACCGTACTGATTTCCTGGCTGGTTTTCAGTTATCGCCAAGTGCTCCCGAAGCCTAGTTAGTTATGAGTTTTTCAAACAGCTTTCCGGTGGTGTCCAACATGCACAATGGCCGATACGCTGATGGGTCGTCCGTGGGTCTTCCCGGTTTGTGTATCAACACTAGTCGCGCAGTCTTCCACTCTGCCGGAAAGTAGGCATACCTGATGCAGCAGTTGAAGAGTGCAGCAAAGTAGGTAGGGTGCATCTTTACTGCCATCCTAAGGACTTCGTTGGGGATGCCGTCGGGTCCAGGTGCCTTGCCGTTGGGTAGGTTGCGGGCAGCCGCTTTCAGATCTGCCTCGGTGAACCTTGTTTTTTGAAATTCGTCGCTACAAACAGTGTTGATCGTTCTTTCTGTGACTGGTCTGTGCGGGAAGAGCGTGTCTACAATTAGCTCCAGGCGGCCAGGGATTTCCAATCCGGGTAATGGTTTCCTGCGGGCTAGCTTCTTCATTACGATCCTGTACGGGATCCCCCACGGGTCGCCGTCGACCTGCGCGCACAGTTCGCTCCAGTTTCGATCCTTTGCCTCTAGGATTTTTTCTGTTAACTCTTTCCTTTGAAGCCTGAAGTTTTCCCTTTCTATTATGCTGCCGGGCTCTCCCGCTTTCTTCCTCTTTCTGGTGTACAGCCTTCTTGCCTTAAGGCATGCCTTCCGTTGCTCCACTATGTCGGTGTTCCACCAGGATACAGGGTGCCTCCCTGTGATGCCACCAGCGCGGAGCATGCACGCGTCACACGCCTCGGAGAGCCAGGCTATCGCTAGATTTCACGCACTTACGGCGTTGTTTGTAGGCAGTGGCACTCCAAGTCGAATTTTCTCAGTCAGTTTGTGGTAGTTGATTTTCCTGTAAGCCCATCCCTTTTTCGTTACAGCTTTCTGTTGGCCAATGTTTGCATTGATATTGAACACAATATATTTGTGCAGGCTGAGTGCTTCTTTGTCCAGTATTTTCCAACCAGTCACCCTGCTTGCTGCCCCTTGGGTTACCAGTGTTAGGTTGAGGTGTGTCTCGGACGCTCCCCTGACAAACGTTGGCTTATTTCCCTCGTTGCATAACGCCAATCCTAGGGTTGCCAGCATATCTTCCAGAGCCCGTCCTCTGCGATCTTCGATGGGGCTGCCCCATTATGGGGACTTTGAGTTGAAATCACCAGCAATAACGACAGGACCAGTTGCTCCCCTGACGCTCGCCTCCAGGCCTGCAAGAAAAATCTCGAACTCGGGGAATTTTACGTTCGGCGAGATGTAGCAACTGTACACCCTATAACCCTTTATCTCCAGCCATTTGAAGCCAGGCGATGGTGGACCCACTTCGTCGACCGATATTTCACTTATGACTGCGATGGCTGCCTTGTTATTGACGTCCGGGTACCAACCGCAATCCTCGCCGCGATTGCGGTTTTGTTCGCTGATGATTAGCACGTCTGCTTCGATTTCGTTAGCTGTAGCCATGCTAGTTCCTGTGCGGCTTTGCCGAACCCGATGTTTATCTGAAGAAAGCGAATCATTGGGGCGCTGCTTTGTTTACCTCCGCTGTATTACCGTTGACAGTAGTCACCTCTTGGTATATCAGTGCCTCCTTCTTTAGGGTTTCCGCAAAAGCAGCAGCGGTTACTCCCTACGCAGTGCAATTGGCGGCAAAATGGCCGAGCATGCCACAGTGCCTGCGATCATTTGCTGCGATCAGGGCCCTTATAGTCTTTTGACTCATGATCAAACGCTAGGCATTTAAAGCACCGTGTCTTCCCTCTTTCGGCTACTCGCACCCGGCAGCTGACAAGACAGATTTTCAACCGCCCTTTATCCACGAATCCGCTCGTTTGACCCACCGGCATGAGGACAAGCGCCGTCTGCGTGCCGCCGTACGCGGGTCTCAGGTTTATGACTCTGATCGTTTCACCTGGTGCTGGTGTCTCCCGGAAGATGGCATCGACTATGTCCTCTTTGACAGCCCACGCGTCGATATCCCGTATTTCCAGAAACATCCTTTGTTGTAGCAGCGATACTTTGGCTTCTTCTCCGGCAGTTCTGGTAACCTCGGCCCTTATCTTTTTTTTTTATTATTATTAACAATACATTTGCATAATATAGTCTAGTCAGTTTTATAGAAATTCATACATTTTATGACTAATAAATTATGATAATAAATTAAAATATAACTTATAGTTTTTATTTCATATTTCGCTGAATTAGGGTGTAATTGTTTACACAAAATAACCGCCGCTGTACACTACAAACCGTTGCTGTGTACAATAAACAGTCGCGTACAATAACCATGTACATAAACAGATTTTAAATTATAAAAACGGAATGCTTTTATTCACAATACTCAGTTTCGTTTCATCAGTTTACTGTGTTATAACTATAGAAAAAGTTAAAGGTCTTTATCACTATTGTTACGGCTACATTATGCAAGCCTAACACTCCTCAGTTTTTAGCCAATGTTACGGACCGTCACGCGTGATTGTACCGTACCAAATAAACAAACACTCTCGAACAATTTTACTTTAACTATATTTTTTATTAAAAGAGAAAAACTTAAATGCTCTGAAGGTTCTGAAATGTTCTGTAGTCTTAATGCTCTGAACTAAGACAAAAGACTGACTGCTACGTGTGTGTGTCCTCGCATACGAGCTGGTCGTCCAGTCGAAAAGGCTTATTCAGCAGATTCCCCAGACCAGTCGCCTGAATAGGGACTCACACACGTCTCAGTTTACATTATACATTTTACATTATACATGCTACATTCTACATGCTACATTCTACATTATACAGTGGTCCTTAACACCAAATAGGCATAAATATAATTCACATAATTGTACGACAGGAAGATACAGCTCACGACGTCAACGGTAAATATTAACGCGTATAACTGCAGTTGACATATAACCATCTTAACGCGAGTAACTTAAAATCTTATCAATACTAAGTACGTCGTGTGTGCCATCTCCGCCTGTCATTCGGACCATCATTGTTCAACGCTGTGGTCCAATAATCAGGTGTATATATTATATTTACTATATTTATATTTAAGCTAATAAACATCATTGTGTTGCTCGTTTGGTGATTATATATTTTACGAGATTGACGAGCCCTTGGAGTCCCGCAACAGGGCTATAAATATTAATCAGGGAATTTTAGAGTATCTAGTGCAGAGATAGTCTAGCCAGCTATATCGTAGAGATTCCTCTAGATAACTCTATCGGCGGACATTCGTATTCGCTAACAAATACCGAACAGTTCCGTTACACTATCATTCTACAAAAAAAAATAACTTAAAAATTCATTGACGATTCTGACGTTGAACTCGATGTAAGTACAATATTAATACTTTAAAGAAATTAAAAAAGTATATTTATTTACTTTATAAAATTAAATTAAAATACTTTCATTAAATGAAATTATGAATGATATGAAATATTATTTTGGGACTCGTTCGAATGTCGTAAAACGTCCGAATCACCAAAAAATATAAAAAAGCTTCCTGTGAAAACAAAACCAAAAAAATTGAAAGTATGTTATTTTTAATCACCATTTTCATGTTTTTTTTTTTTTTTTTCATTATTATCTTAGTTACACGCACATTTATTAAATTTGGAAAAAGAATACGGTGATGGAGTAGTTTCAGATATTCAAAATTGTATAAGAATTAAAAAAGCAAATAGAACAGGAAATTATATTATTAAAGTTCCGGCGAAAACAATTACTTAGTCATCCAAAAATACTAAACGGTTGACATGGGAAAAATTGAATCAAAAGAAAGGTAATTATTAATTTTACTATTTATTAATAACAATAAAAAGTAACTAGAATTTTTTTAAATAGATGGAAAACATGTACATTTAACGCTAAATGTGTATTTAGAAGAGAGCAAATATAGATAAGCCAATAATTTCGACATTCAACACTCTACAAGATTCAATAATGGACAGATTCATGAGGGATCCTGACAAATCCATCGAGACACATAAATTATAGTTTGATTTATATTGTTTCACCATTCACATTGAATTACATTTGAAATACATTTGCATTTATTACGTTTGAATTATATTTATACGAGTTTAACTATGAGAAATTAAAAGTGAACGGACTACATATATATTTGAAATTATACTCATATTCATATTTGAATTATATTTATATCTATCACATAAAACCATGGATTATATTTACACGATTTGATTATTACTTATTTATTTTAATAATACAATTTTTAACTGAATATTTAATTTTATCACATTGTTATATTAAAATTATGAAATCTAGGTGAACGAAATATATTTGAAATTATACTGAATTTTGAACTGAATATTCAATTTTATTACATTGCTATATTAATTTTATGAAATCCTAAGTTTTATTATGATTGATGAACATGTAACATTACATCTAAAACAATAGATTTGATATCATTAAATTATAGAAGGTCATTTTACACAACCAGTATTAAAGAAAACGATTTATGAGTTAAAAAGTGAAGAGTATATTATGTATTAAGGCTTAATAATTAAGCTAATATAATTACAAAATATTTTAACTATACAATAAACATGAATTTTCTACTTAAAAATAAAAAAAATTATATAATAATAATATAAATATAATCGATGTAGTATGGAATAAATTCAAAACATAAATACAAACGGAGTTATAATATTAACACAAGTACAAATTATTTTATCCACACAATAAACATATAAAATAATATAATAATAATTCTAAAATAAACCAAGTAGTGTGAAACAAATTTAAATCATAAATTTAATATTGTAAAAATACTTATGCAAATACAAACGTTTTTACACATATAACAATTTTGAAAAAAATAATTATTCTAAAATAAGTGTTGAAGTGTAAAATAAATCTGAGGATAACAAAATTAAATTAATCATTCAGCTATGATAATTTTTGATTCAGGTTGTAATATGATTTTTCATGATACAATAACTGCAATTCCAGAATAAATGATTTATCTTCATCTTTCATATTACAGTGAAACCTCTATTAATGGACACCTCTCAATAGTGGACACTTCTAAATTCCCCGGCAAAAATGTAAGCGCATAATAGGAGTTATAACCTCTTAGTAGTGGACACTCCTAATAGTGGACGTGGACACAATAAACTGGTACCAAATTAAAAATTACCTCTCATAAATGTACATATCGAAAACGTACATATTAAAAACACTATATTTATCTGTTATATATTCGTTCATATTTTATCTTATCTTAATGGTTTCCCTATTCGAAAAATTACAATTTGAACTGTATGTTGTGGGTGTTTTATTAACAAAAAGAATAAAAAGGAAAGAACAAAGTTTATCGAAATGATAATGAATTAGTTTATTACTTTGAATTTGAAACACACTGTTTAAAAACGTACAATAAAATGAAACTAAAAGAAGATAACGGACGGTTGCGCGACGATGGGAAAGAGGGGAGCCAAGGTGTGATTGTGGTAGCCGATACAATGCCGGAATAAGTCCAACTATTGCACCATTGGTCGCCACATAAACCGTTCGACTGGTTCGGGTTATCCGTATACGTGCACTGCGTGAGTCAGCCCAGGGTGGGTCTCACTACAGTGCAAGTAAGGGACTGGTCTCTGAATTTTTTTAATTTTACTTAATCATTAAACATTTTTATACTACATACATATATTTTTAATACATACATACATATACATATACATACATATTTATATTATAATATATATAATAAATAATAAATTAATATTCCAAAGTATATGTTCATATGTATACAGTGTACATATAGCCCATTTCCTATAGTGTCTCCCTATAGTGGACATTTAGTAATTTTTTGAAAATGTCCACTAAGTAAAGGTTTTCTCAATAGTGGACAATTTTTAATTCCCCGTGGCTGTCCACTATATAGAGGTTTCACTGTATCCATTTTAAAATTGTAATCTTTTATATATCAACTAATAAAATCACAACTAATACATTCTGGTGTTAAATATAACATTTCATATTTAATTGTTGTGTACATATCATCAATTACAATTTGGTAAAAGTTTAATTTATTTGATTTTTCTATGATTTCAAGCATTAATACATGCGCTACAATATTGTATAGGTACATTGAACATTGCTATGACTTAATGTAATTCGATTATTGTCAAGTTGAAGTTTAACTGAGTCAGATTTTGCACAAACTTTGTAAAAAAAAATACTGTCTAATTTTATTCGCTTTATATGATATGATGTGGTTATGTTATCAAACATGATTTGAATAATAACCGTACTCATAAATGTATTCCATTGGTTAATATTAAATATTAAATATTTTTTACTCACGTTACATACAAATAAAATAACAACAGTTAAATAACGATTGAGTAGATAGCCAACAAAATTGTTTTTTATATTATGTTGTTGAATGCAGAAAACTGATTTACATACGACGGCATCCATTACTATGTGTGAAAGTAATGTCAGTTTAACAATTAAATTCCCGATGGAAATATGAGGGCTGTTTTGTTACTCTGGTTGATCGCCTTAGGTTTTTAATCGGAGCTGTACACATGATATGATGACATTTTGTCGGTTTGATAACTGATAAAATACAATTGTAATTTTAGATTCTGAACGGAGTGAAGAATGTATTGATTTTACAATGATGTGTGTTTTTTTTTTTTTTTTTTTGTGTCTGTCGACACGATTTGGGGCAGTAAAAATGCTTCGATTGTCTTATAGAGCAACTTTTCTGAAAGAAAAGTGAATCTATTTGGTACTTTGGGGGGTCAAAAGTAAAAAATTTCCAATATTTTTTAAATGCGACGGGAAAAACCATAAAAAAATTGGGAGTTTTTACGCAAAACCAGTTTTCGACATAATCAAATTTTTTATTTTGCTATAACTCAAAAACTAATCGATGTAAATACTTGAAATTTTCACCAAATGTTTAGATTAGCGTTTTCTATACACCATTAAATTTTCAAAGTATTTTGACTTTTATTAAGCTATTTATAGACAATTGAAATTTTCAATTTTTTTAAGTATTTTTTTTTTAAATAACGATAAAATTTTTTTGGCTGCCCAGAAAATCTTGAAAATTTAATACAAGGTTTCTTATAAGTTGTTCCTTGACTGATAAAAAAAAATCTAAAATCGTAAGTCACAATTTTTTTTTATAAGCCCTTAAAGCTCAAATTTGTATAGAATGTGTAAAAATCACGATAATTTGCAAGTTATTTTGTAGATAAATATTCATAACATTTTTTCTGTTCATACTTAAGGTTCAAAATTTTAACACTAGGTTATCTATAAGCTACTCTTCAAAAATCTTAAAAAAAAATTTCTACCGGAATTAGAGGAAAAAATTTTATGACTGTTTGAAATTTAAATATTTACGAAATTGCATAAAATAGCGATTTATTCTCAAACGATTTTAAATATTTGTTTTAATTCAAAAAGTATAAGTCGCAGATTTTTGAAATTTCTACCAGCTGTTAAGATTGGTATTTCCTTTACGTTATATTTTTTTCAAAATATTATATTGATTTTTAAGCCACTTATAGGCATTTAAAATATTCTATTTTTTTACATTTTTTTTTTATAATCGGTGATAAAAAAAATTTGGCTTCTACAAAATACTTGAAAATTTAATAGAAGATTCCACAGAAGTAGTTCTTAATGTCATTCAAAAATTATTAAAGTCCATAGGCACAATTCTTTTTTATAAGCGTTTGAACAGCGAATATTGACATAAAATTACATGTAAAATATAATATAATGTAGAATGTTCTAGACTGACAAACTATATCGCTGTATGCAACTGCCAACCCATCCTAATTGAAAAATATATTTATCGTTTCAAAATAAAATATACTTTTTACAATGTTTATAAATAACAATGTATTATATCCTAGACAAACATATGAACTCCGTTCAGAATCGTTATTCGTATACAATGATATCTATCATTGCATTCAAATTTCACAAATCCATTATAATAATGACCTATCCTATAAGCGAGGTGCACTCCACCCCTAACTGTACAGCAGAGCGAGGCCCATCCGGTTCTTTTTTTGAATTTGATTACAACTACTCGTAATTGGTAGTAATAAATACATTTTACACATTAAAATATGATTGAAATAATTTATAAAAAACAAACACAGTCAATATTGAACCACGACAAAAACACAACTAATGACACAGTAAGTTCTGAACGGTCGATTATGTAAAAATATGACAACACAGGTATGTACTTCTAAAGATATTAAAAAATGTATACTTATTTGACTAATAATCTTTGTTTTATAGCCAATAATTTTTTCTTTAAATCAAAAAATGTAAAATTTGTAATAAAACACATACACGTGTCTTGTCCACATTGACATTTTTCATTGGACCAAGCACAAATCAAATAATGATTATTGTTCTTTTCCAATCCACATTTAATAGCTAAACTTTTTAATTTAGCTAATTGAGTATAGAAATCAGCCAGTTCATTATAACAAAATCTCACTGGATAAATTACTCCAAGTTCAGTTATATCCCTTTCAATTTCTGCTAACAAATCCATTATTAATTAATATTTTATAAGCCTAGTAATAGTAAATAGTGTGTTTATCTTTCACAATGACCACTGATGAAATGAATTAAAACACTTAAAGCATTAGCTTTTAGTTAATATGGAAAAATGTGAAACAGTAAAAAAATACATCAAATTTGTACTATCTAGCTTTCGTAGTTGAACTAAAATAACGAATAAAATAAATAAAAGAATGTTAAAAATTGAAAAAAAAAATGTCAATCTGAATACAGGTTTTGAACACGATACCACTTGTTATACAATAATATTAGTTTTAGTTTTAAACTTAATCCGGTTTAATTGTGAGAAAGTGAACAAAAAAAAAAAAAGTATTATTATTAAACGTAGTAAAATGTAGTCACATGGGCTAGTTGGCTAAAACGACAGTGCTAACATCAACAACAACGTAAACGAAACTTAACCTATCCTAAATTTAAATTATTTTAATTATCATCAACACCTTAGCCCACTAGCCCATGTGACTACGAAACTTAACTACTAACTTTCAATTACTACTATAATAGTAGAGATCATTTTATACAATGATTGTTGCCCAGGTCAGAACAGAAATATTTACATGACTGTAATGTTTTTGTACTTGGTTGGTTGTTTAAAATAAAAAGGAAGAGATCTACTTATCCATCATACATTTTTAATACCAGAACATACCCATATGGAAGCAGATACGTTTCATGCGGCCATTGAAAAATAAAAAAAAAAAGAACAATTAAAATGTGATTTTTATTATATGGCGTCGGCCGAACTGGGCCGCAGCTCTCGTAGCCCTCCGGGGTTGGTAATGTATTATTTTTAATATTTGTATTTTTATTTGATTATTATTATGAGCCAATTGGGTATTATTATTATTTTTTTTCATTGAGATCTACAATGGTGACGGATGTGTGCCAGACCATCCGCCCCGTTTCATATTTATTATCATTGTAAAATTTATGATCAGATGATGGTGGTGCATTTCATTCCGGGATGTCCTAGCGTTCTGCAGACATGTTTGACTAGTCCACAAACTAGCAACTTGTCTGGAACGTATACCCGCCGTGCTTTAGCGGTACGCCGTGTTGGACAGCCGGTGGGTACCCGAAGGCGTTCATCGCATTATTTTTAAAAGCGTAGGTGTCATTTTTTTTTGTTTAAATACATTTTATTTGACTGCCCCCCTTCAATTTCAGATGAGATTTTTGATCATTCGATTTTTTGCCTCATTTAACTTAAATTATCTTTAATAAATTCCATTTCAATTTAACTTTAATCTATTGTCTTTTTCTTGTGTTTTACGTCTTCAACGGACTCGTGTATTTTATTTTTCCAACAAAAATCTTTAGTATATAAGGTACGGGCAATGATCTCCAAGACCATCCCACATGATAGATCTACTGTCACGAGGTATTGAAGCAACACTACAACTCAATTATTAATTTTATGTACTGTTTTTATGTTAATCATTTTCGAAAAATACCATGTTCGCTTCATTGTCGCCGTGGTATTTTTCCAACAAAAATCCTACTGTGGTCCGACCTCATGGTCTCGCCCAGTAGGTTGGCGACCCTATTTTTTATTATATATCAATGTTAAATGCCATGTAATGTACAACCACGGCCATTGTATCAGGCCGAATTATGAATTTTTTAATTGTATGAATGGTAACCTTACAGAATGGCGAGCCTGCCAGGATATGTTCTTTTGATTTAAAGTTTAATTGTTATTTATAGTCGTGTAGCGTTTGCTTCGGTTCAAATTGTTTCTTATTGGCTCATAACATTTTACCGAATTCGGTACTTTCGAACTTTTTTGTTTGCCGTAAACCATGTTTTAGATTATGAAGTTGCCGTACCTTCCCATGAGTTGTACATACGAAAGCCGTTTTGTTGCCGTTCCATTGCTGTGCTGATGTCTGCGATTTTACTTCCGGATCACGAGGCTTTGTGAATAAATGCAATATGGAGTTTGCCATACAACCAATCTCGTCACCAATCATCATCATCAACGTCGAAGTCATCAGTGAAGACATTTAATTAAGATATATATATATATATATATATATTATTATTATTGATTCTAATGTTAGGGTGTTCCCATTAGTAATTTTATTATTTCACTTTTCTCAATGCTCTTCGTAGGTCAGTTATTTTTTTATTTGCTATGATGTTCTATTCCGAATGCATCAAATTAATAAATTAATTAGAGTAATTTGGGTAGAGAAGGTTACACACTACCTTAAAATCTGTCTCTTTCGTGTTAGGTATTCTACGTAAATTATATTTAAGTATTTCGGTATTGCGCGATGTGTTTTCCGGCTGCCGTAAATAATTTTTCTTTGCGTTTTAATTTTTTTGCTGTTTATGCTGGTTCGTGAGTTTTATCTGACTGTTATGCAAACGTGTTTTAAATTATTCTATAAACAATGAGTCGGTTATAAGTTTTTTAATGAAATTTTTCAAATATTTCTATTTGTTCATGTGTTATTTTTTCTCAAATCTAATATAATGTCAATGATTTAGTACATTTTAGTCGTTCCCAATGAACGCGAACCAATACGTAATTTTATATGTTCTTAGTTACTACTTCGTGTCAATATGACACAGATGACATCTCGCCTCGCGTTGTGAATATTTCATTTCTCCCGTTGTGTTAATTAATTTTTTCGTCTTCATTTTTATAGTTACCATTTTTTTTATTAGTTCTCAAATACTGCATTCTAGATCTCAATTTTAGTTTGAATTTTAATAAAATATTTATATTGGCTCAACAACATTTATTACATTTATCGTTACCAGAAAGCTGTTGGTTACGGCGAAGTCATAGCCTTCAAGTTAATTTTACATATTTGGGAATTCTTCTGTTGTCTTATATTTTCGTCAGTTACGTTGTTTTTAATTATTTATTTATAATATATTAATTATCAGTTATATATATTGCCATTACAACATAAGAAAACCTGGAAGTTGTCAATAATAGGGTAAATGAGTGGAGGTTAGCCCTCGAAGAAAAAGGATTGAGAATTAGTAGAAATAAAACTGAGTATATTGAGTATGATTTTGGACAAAAAGACCAAGAAGTTGAAGGAATGAGGAGACAACTGACAATAGATGGTGATGTGATAGGTGAAGTTGAGAGCTTTAAATATTTAGGATCTTTTGTTCAAAAGGACGGGGGCTTTGATATGGATGTAAAACATAGGATTAAGTGCGGGTGGATGAAATGGAGAGAAGCATCGGACGTGTTATGCGATAAGAGAATTCCAATTAGGCTGAAAGGTAAATTTTATAAAAGAGTAGTGAGACCAACTATGCTGTATGGTTCAGAGTGTTGGGCGGTTAACAGGAGAATAGAACAAAATATGAGTGTCGCGGAAATGAGAATGCTTAGATGGTTGAGTGGAGTGACAAGAGAAGATAGAATAAGGAATGAATACGTGAGAAGTAGTGTTGGTGTAGCGCCAATTGTGAACAAGATGAGAGAAAATAGGCTGAGATGGTTGGGGCATGTGATGAGGCGAGAGGAAACGAATGCAGTAAGAGTGGTTATGAAGATGGACGTTGAAGGGAAAAGAGGAAGAGGAAGACCAAAAAAGAGATGATTGGAGACTTTGGAGAATGACATGAGGGCTGTCGGTGTGTGCAGAGGAGATGTGATTGACCGAGTAAAGTGGAGGTGTAGGACAAGGGTGGCCGACCCCAAGTAGTTGGGAGGAAGGCAAGGCAAAAGAAGAAGAAGAAGAAGATATATTGTCATTACGGGTTTTTATCTCGACAGTGATATTTTCGTATTCGTGTTACGGACCTTTGTATCCAATTACGCACTTCTGCGATCACACAATGTGGAATTCTTTATCGTTTATTTAATTTTACTAATCCATCGTTTTGTGATAATCGTAATTATTGAATTATTATAAACATTCTTATTTAATTTTAATTTATTTTGCTCACGTGTTGAGGTATCCGTGGACTTATTGTTCCAACAAACATGTTTTCGTTATCTAGTTTTATTTAAATTGATAACTAAGGTACTATATCGACTCTACACTGAATTAATCGTTTTCCCTCTTTCTGTCATCACAATACATATTAATTGTATTATTATTTTGTTATTTTTATAAATTTTATTTGAGTTGCCGTAATGGCTGAAGGTGCCGGAAAGCGTGAGTCAAAACAAACTGATAGGTTGGGGGTTCAACCTCAAATTACATCAGATTTTGAACGTTCTCTTTTATCACGACCACTTTCTGAACTTAATAGAACTTTGTAGGTAAGATTTTTGTTATACATTAGTCGTATATTTATTAACCTTTAATTATACATAGTTATACTTTTTTTTAAGACCTGAGTGAGTTGACATTAGACTTAATTCGATGATGTAAATTTGTAACTCTGTGGCTGATGCAATATTTACCTTTGAAGTATCCAACTGATTTGCAATTGGATATTTTCACCCTTGTTCTCATATATATTAACTAATGTGTTGTAAACTTGCAAATAATTTTTTCCAGATGTGAATATTGATCTGATGACTTCACTAGCTTTATCTTCTAAACAAATCGTTAAATAATGCAAACGTTAAACTGGTGTAAGTGTTTATTTATTATGAAACATGACATCAAACGAGTCGATGAACGACGTCCACATCTGCCAATCACTATTGAACTTTGGATCATTGATTGGAGGTAATTTCATAGAACTCACCATTATATTTTATAACTTGACTGACTGATAGTGAGCTTGAACATTTTTCCTGACTGGTATCTAAATATCTCGTTAAAGATGCTTTGACACTCAACACACAATCTTTGAATGTCACTCGTTCAGTAATGCGTTGTTTATCAGAAATTGTTCACCAAGGTCCTCTAATTCGCTTTGAAGCATTTCAAATCTCTCAGAGATATCAGACAGGGTTTCGATCTTTACATGCACTTCATCGATGTCAACGCTTGAAACGTCGAATTGAGATCTGAATGATGAGATTGCTGTAAATTCAATGACAATGGTCTTCAGTTTCCTTTATACCAATTTCAATGTCTTTTCATTGCCCACTGATATTTTAAAAATGACAAAAGGATGTTTTGCACACCAAGTTTTTATCTCACAATCTAAAAAAAAATATAATACCTAAATATACAGAGAATTTCTCTGAAAATGTATACAATAAAAATGGCTTCAACGAATAACAATAAATTGTACCAATTATCTGTAAATAACTAGACTAGATAGTACCTAGCGTTCTTATAAGAACAATGAACAACGAATACAGTAATATGAAATCAAGACTATTGAGACTGGTAACAGCAATGTGAATAATACATTGAGTAAATGAATAATGGTGATGTATAAATGTGTACAAATAAAATATGAATCTACATAAAGTTTTGTGGAACGTGTCGGACGTAGGTCGCAATATCGGTGGGTGTGGGTCGGCAGGTGGGCGGCATGGATGTAGTGGACGTCCCGGGTATTGCTGGCATTGGCTCCGGGTGGGCCCTCTCCACAGTGGTTTTCGGTGGATTTAGCCTGGCCAGTGCCCGCTGCGCCTCCGCCGCTTGGCCCTCCCTGCTCCTCACATATACCGCCCACATTAGTGGATGTGCCCGGAGGACCGTGATCGGGACCGTCTTAACTATTTCTACAGTTATCTTTTCCATGAGTTGGCCCGAAACAGATTGACTTTATTATCTGGTTTCACTAATAGGCTTTGCCCATTTCAAACAGGACACGTGAATTTTCCGGGGCGGTTGTTGGTCGGTAAGGAATACTTCTTTTCCGACTCGCTTTTCCAGCCTGACTGGTCCCCACCATTTAGGTGCGAAGCTTGCGTGAAACCTTTGAAGTGCTTTGGACAGATGGTGGGCTTTGCAATTATTTTCGGTCCCTCTGTCCTTTCCTAGTTTACCCATTACTTCTATGTTACTCATTTTCCTCTCGCTATTTACAATGTTTTCCAGCGCGCCATCGTTTGTCAGTGCCCAGTCCCCAGGCCTTTTGCACTCTTTTCCGAGTATGAGTACCGAGGGGGAGTATCCCGTGTAAACGTTGCGGTGGTTTCGAATCGCGAACAGGATAAGGGGTAGTTTCATGTCCCAGGTGCTATGTTTGTCGTCGGTAAGCGTAGCTCGTAATCCCTTTTACAGGTCTTGATTGCGGCGCTCAACCGGGTTGGCTTTCGGATGATAGATAGGAGTGGTCCAACCCTGTGCCCCCCCCCATCGTTCAAGTGCGCTGAGCATCTCGTTCGACACAAATTGAGGACCGTTATCGTTAAGGCATACCCGGTGTATCTGGTTTGCGGATGGATATGGGATCGTCCGGTCGTGAGTTTAGTGGTTTAGTGCATGCACATATGTAACATGACTTAACATACAACCTCACGTCTTTCTTTAAACCTTTACAGTAAAAACGGTCCTTGACTTTCCTGTATGTTTCCTTCCATCCAAGGTTACTTGCGATAATGTGATCGTGATACCGCCATATCACATGTTGTGATCGGGTACGAGGTATAACGACTGTTGTTTGCCCCTTTGCAGAAGGCCATCCGATAGGACATAACTGCCCGTCTAATCTGGGGCACATCTGGTGTTTCGTGCGGGGGTATCTGATTTTAACGACTCTATGATGTCTCACGTGTGGGGGTCGTCGGATTGCCAGGACACGAGTGTGGTGATGGAGAATGGGGCGTCGCCGTGTACGTCGTCCGTTCCCGACGTTGCGAAGATATGGTCAACTTGGGTACTAGTAGTGATGAGGGTAGATGATGTAGTGGGTACCCCTACCAGCCATTCCTCCAGTTGGTCTAAGTGTATCGTACGGAAATCCAAATTTGATTGTTGGAGTGCCCACCTAGTCAATTTTGCATTTTTACCCTTTGCCCTAGGACAGCATTGTCAGTGAATAGCTCAAACGGTCGCGCTTCAAGATACGGTCTAAATGTATCCGTCGCCCAGATTATCGCTAAACACTCGCGTTCTACAGCGGCGTATCGCTAGTCGGGGGGGGGGGAAGTTTCAAACGCTCGTTGTTCGATCTCCGTCCATACCCATTTCGATCCCTGTTTGAGTCTGTTGGTCAGGAGGGCAACGGCATCAGCGTAGTTGTCTACAAACTGACTATACCAGTTACATATTACTATAAACCTCCGTAAGTCCCTAATTTTTGTCGGTACCGGGAAATTATTTATGCACTCTTATTTTTCCGCTGGGGGAGGGGATTTTGTCGGGGCATGTTCGATTGACGTTCAAAGATATGAGTGTCTCATTTGAGCAGGATAACTGGTTCTCAACCGCGGCGTCGGGGTTTTTCACTATGGGGTAATCCGCCATTACAAGTGCATCCGTGCCGATTGCCTCTGTGCTCAGAGACCGTTCCATTGGGGCAGGCGAATGTTCTGATAGGGTGGGCGTAGTAGGATTGCCACTTCCCCATTGATGTGGTCAACCGTTCCGGTCCCTATTACCTTTGTCTCTACACCTAAGGCTTCCCCTGAAACCGGATGACTACCGCTTTTACTGCGGTAGGAATGAGAGGGGTGGTGTAGATTTGGGAGTTGAGGGGCGGCTTGTGGTTGTCGGGCGTACGCCGGAACGTCGGAAACTGATGTGGAGGTGTTTTGTACGAAAGATATTTTTGAGGACGGCCATACGGAGGTTATTGGGTCTTTGAGACCCGACTTTCCTATTGGACGTCCGTTGACAATATCTTTAATTATAATGCCAATGTCTGCAATGATACATTACGTAAGATTTTTTTGAAAAATAAGTGGAGGTAGTTGGTCGGACTATTTCCTCCCGTCTCCTCCGTCTTTGCCATTTAGCTTAAAAATAATTTCATCTAAAAATATGGTAATGCAAAAAAAAAATAATAAGTATAATAATGACTGAAAATTAAAATTAAAAGATAATAAAAGATTAACTATAATTTTTTAATGAAAATATACAAAATAATTTTATCGTTCATAATAATTATTTATACTTATTTACATTACTAAATATTATGTTTAAATGGGTCTGATTTATATTTAACTATTTTAGTAAGTTATTTAAAAAAATTATCATTTTAAACGTCCTTTTCAATTTGTAGGTTTCTTTTAACCGGAATGTCATAAAGATCATTAGCATTTTCTTTTCGTATGGCTCATAATACAATTGGAGAAATTATTTACGATACATGCAATATTATTTGGAAACTATTTGCAAACATTCTTATGCCATTCCCAACAACAGATATGGTTTACAAAATTGCCCAAGACTTTGAGACTCTGTGGAATTTCCCCAATTGTATGGGCTCTATTGATGGCAAGCATATTCGAATCAAATGTTCAAAGAACAGTGGTTCTATGTTTTTTAATTATTAAAACTATTTTTCTGTCCGTTTACAGGGAATATGTGATGCTAAATATAAATTCATTGCTATAGATGTTGGAGCATATGGAAAACAAAGCGATAGTGGCGTTTTTACAACATGTAATATTTATAAGTATTTAGAGGAAAACACATTTAATTTGCCACCAAAAAACCACTTTCTCTCTCAACTCCCCCTATGCCATTTGTATTATTGGGTGATCAAGGATATCCTTTAAAAGAGTACCTAATGAGACCTTATCCTAATCAGAATTTGGAACACACAAAAGATATTTTTTTACTATCGCCTAAGTCGCGCAAGACGAATGATCGAATGTACTTTTGGTATTTTGGTATCAAAATATAGATGTTTAAAAACTGAAATACAGATTGATACTTTGTAAAGTCTATTTGTTTGATTAATAATATTATTATAGACCAAGAAGGTGTAGATGAAACGTTTATTTCACAAATGAGAAAACTTAACAAATTCAGATCGAGATACAAATCAACACACATCAAGAAGCAACAATCGTTAAAAACAAGATGCTTATATCACAAGAAACAAATTTAAAAAATATTTTAATAATATTGGTGCTGTTAGTTTTCAGGACAACAAACATAATACATCTATTTAATAAATTATATTTTACCATAACTAAATTATTTACTTTTTACAAATTAAATATATATATATATATATCAATATAATTATCATAACATTAAATGTATTATTATATTAGGTATTATAAAAATTACCATCGTTATATTTTTTTTTATTTATAAAATCCATTTATTACATAAATATACAAATTTACATAAAAAACACAAAGATTATCTACCTTTTAAAAGCAATGCTTGTGTTGAAGGTAGAGAGTTACAAATTACTTATTCAAATAATAATTAAATAATATAAATATACAAAAAAAAAAAAGAATAATACTTAATAGATTATACAATAACTGCTCGTAAACATATTATATAACTATCCTAATTACAATATTAACCAGTTATTAACAGCTATTTTAAAATTTTTATGTTTGTTGGTTTTGTTCTTTTTAATAGTAAGAGGCATTGAATTAAAATAAGTAGGACCCAGGTAGTCCACAAATTTTTGACCAAAAGATTTTTTTAAATATATCACTTTGACATTGTATGCTAAATGTTCCCTTTTTGTTTTTCCATTATTTTTAGTTTTCCAACTATCTATATTTATACCTACCCATAAAATGACAGATTTTTTAAATAGTAAATCCACTGATAATACATTAAATAATTTAAAGTTTTGACTTGTTGAACCTTCAAGAGTAGGTTTCTGCAGACATATTCGAACAATTTGTCCTTGTTGGATTAATAAAGGTTTTAGAGTATTAGCAGAAAGGCCTCCCCAAATAAGTAAACCGTATTGCAATAATGCTTGATATAATGTTTGAACTACATTTATTGATACTACCATTCGTAATTTATAAAAGTTATAACTTATAGTACGTAAACGCATTAAGAGGACGCTACGCAGAAAGTGAAATGTATACAATGACCGAGAGAACGCGCTGTTAGATATTTTCGCGTGGCGCAAGCACGTGTTGTACGTTGTTGACACGGCCTCTTTCACACAATCCATTTCTTTAACGGCATCAGAAACGGATCGGATAAAAATAGTAAACGGACAATATTTTCACACAGTCCGTTTCTTTAACGGCAACGGAAACGGATCATTAATTTTCTTGTAAATGTCTAGAATTTTATCCCAAATTACTGGCCGTTCTTCGATCATAGTGATCAGAAGTTCTAGATTCACAGATTCCGACATATTTTTTTAGTTTTGTAGAAAACAGTTTAATAAAAAATAGTCACGACGATGATGAACACAAATTGACTACTAATTACTACAAAAACTACAAAAAAATCTAAATAACAAGTACCGGATAAAAGTAATCGGTGTAATATGCATATATTAATACGCATATTCCCGAGTCATACGAGGATAAAAATGTTCAGTTATATTTTATACTTCCAAATTATACAAATAACTATTGCACACATAATTGTAATGTAAAGCTAAGCCACGATCATAAGTACCAAATCAATGTAATACATATCCTTATATTTCATCACACGACCATGAACAAATTGTGAAATGGCCACAGAGAAGACGCCACGTGCGAATTACAAATCACGAACAACCGCGAACAACGTCATCATTCGAATTTGACGATCAAGGCCAAGGGCAACCAGGTGGCGAAAACAAAACAATTAACTAACAAAAATAAAATCAAACAGAGTATATAAAGGCTCCGTTTCACCACCAACAATCAGACGTGTCTAGCTATCAGTGCAAGCCCTTCCGAGTTTTGTCTTCGATATTGTTATCGCGAATATTTTAATAATTAATAACTGTATGTTCTGTATAAGCCATTTACTTAATTTTATTAAAGAGTTTTGCAAAGTGTTAAATGATTTAAAATCGTTTCATTCCATCCCGAAACATTCATCATTACGATAGGTATCTGTTTTCATTGGGTACCACGTAACATCGGATACAAAATCGGAAAGTGTGAAAGGTTAGGTTTGAAAACCGTTACGATGACAGAAATATATCGAGGCTGTTTAATCATCCGATAACGGGCCGGTGGGTTTTTTGTCCGTTGGTAAAAACAGATAGTGTGAACGGATTGTATAAATAACTATGTGTCTTATCTACCTGCTTTCTTTTTTTATCCGATCCGTTTCCGGGGCTTGGGTCAGTTCTCCGCATTGATAAGAAATAAAAATCAAATTTCCAAATTCATTGATGCTAACGTTGAAAAAAAAAATTCTCACAACAAAAAAATTCCTGAATTTCAAATTTATTTATTTTCAAATTCAAATTTGAAAACTAATATTTTTGAAAAAATTAAAAACAGGTCTGTTGTATTGTTCCATATATGAATGGTCACAAAATATTATAGCTTGAAACTTAAAAGCTTGTAATAAATTACATACGAGGTAAAAATAAATGATTTCCATCTTCTAAATTTCAAAACCTCTATTAAGAAACAGCAACGGTGATCGAGCAGTCGCGGGTGTCGCGGCTAACGACAAGTTTTTATTTAAATGTAAATTGTGTTTTATTGTGAGACTTTGAAGTTATTATTATCTAATTTGGTTTCAAACTATAAAATATTAATTTTTCAATTTATTCCTAGTAAATCGGGAGTATCAAATCCTAGTGTGTGTACTGAAGCATTTATGGCGATAAAACACTTTTGTAAAGTAACAAGATGTTTCTGTAATTACTTTCTCATTGTTGTATCATCAATAAAATGTGGATGGTACCTTACATTTAATTTAGTTGGTCAGCAAACTCACACACACATACCACCTTCAGGGAATGCTGACCAGATAGATGGCAATAGAATAAAACGCCGGCGCGCCGGAAGGACGTGATGGGGGTTCGTTCTACTGCCATCGATGCGGAGGACGGAACACTGCCCGATTCACGAGTGAAGTCATTCTTTTATTTTTGTATTAATTATATTTTTTGTTTTCTTTAATTAAAAGGTTTTGATTATAATTGTAAAAGGTGTTCATGTTTGGTAATTTATCTATTTAAAGTATTTTGTGTGAGTATATGAAAAAGTTGGTACACTTACAAAAAGAGTATTAAAACTATATTGTATTTCAAACCTCAATCCAGTGCTAGATCTTATTCTTTGTCAGTTGTTTCGAGTGTAAAATAACTTTAGAGCCGTAAGGGAAAGTAAGCCTTTTAAAGAACCTGTTTTTGACTATCCTATTAAGTTGTGCTAGATCGTCTTCTTTGTCACTTAATAAGGTAGTCGTCCGGGTAAATTATTAGGTTTTTCTTTACGTGCTTGTTTGACGGTTAGAGTGTCCAACAACCGACAAATACTTTGTTTTATTGTTGTTATACGTCAAGCCTTTGCGTTGCGTATACGACATCATCTAGTACTCGCTATTATGGTCAGTTGAGAATGAGTACAATTTGGTCTAGGTGAAAGAGATCTCACCCACGAACATCCAGTACTCGTTATCATGGTCACCAAAAGATAATTAAATAAGTTTTAACCAAAAGTTAGTTTTAAAAATGGACGATGTAGTATGTCTAGTATACAATCAGTAAATGTTATACATTATACAGTATGTATATCTAAACTTGCCATAGCCTATATGGATAATATAGTAATTGCCAATTGGTATAAAGATATACAATATTATAACTAAATTTATATTTCATGATTCTTATGTACTTTGTTACGTTTTGGAATCTATGTAACAACTGATATAAATGTTGTTTATATATGACACTGTAATAATAACTCTTGAATTAGAGATTTAATTATAAAAAATGTATTTAATAGCACATAAACCAACTGTAACATAAATGTCGCAACACGCAGTCGGCTTAATAATTACAATATAATTACTATAAAAATAATGATATAAAATACAAATAAAAAAGAATGGTTACCATTTTTTTACGTTACATACTACAGTAGAATATTAACAAACTATGTAATACATAAATGATTAAAATATAAATTAAACAACAATTTTATAAATTTACTACAGTAAAAAATTAACAAATAATGGTTGAAATATAAATTAAACGACAATTTTATAAATTTACTACAGTAAAAAATTAACAAATAATAATTGAAATATAAATTAAACAACAATTTTATAAATTTACTATACTATGTTTTGAAATATTAATTGATAAAAAGAAGGATACAAATCCTGAAGTTGGAGACAAATTTATTGATCATCTTCCTAAAAATAATAATAAAATTAGCTATCTATATTACATATACATCAATTTAAGTTAAAGACTTGTATTTCAACAAACCTGTGGATATTGTCCTATTTCACCTTGGTCATATCCATCAGCGCAGTGTCCAGCTCTTCTCAATAATATCAACAGGTCTCGATCTACATTCAGCTCTGCTCAATAACATCAACAGGTCTCGATCTACATTCAGCTGCTGCACATATTCACAGATTATCCTGGTTGTATTCACTCGTTCAGCTTTTGACAAACAATCCCTAATCTAATGAATTAATTTGTATTACTTTTAAGTTTTTTTTATCTTCATAGTTATTTTTAAGCAGTATAATTACTTTTATGAAATAGTTGAGACTGTCCAAGCTTTTAATCCCCCCTTTATGCTTTATTTTACATGAATTAATATGTCGATTCCAGTTTGTGGAATTGATTTTCATAAAATCACGTCCACGTCCACAGTGTGAGTACTTCATATTAAAAATATAACAAAATGAACAAACTATAAAAGATTGATTCAAATGAAAATATTCTAATTAATAATTGTAATACACTTCGCAACACCAAAAACTAGAATTAATGAAAATGATATTGGAGAAAACTAAATATTATAATTTATAACACTATTGTGAACGGTAATAAAATTATTAAAACAATTTAATAAAACAACAAATGAATGAACATAACCATGAACGGCAGACAAGTGACATAATTGTACTTAAAAGTTGAAAACTGAACTCAAAAAATGGAGGCACATTGTTATTAAATTCACATCACATTATATTATAATAGTACCATTTTTAATTTGTATAAATGATACAATCACATAACGACATAACACGGCATGATACACACACACACACACACACACACATACACACCACACCATTTTCAGCGGGTACGCCACCCGAAATTCTATTTTTATCCTATTGATACGTCTGTTTATTAAATATTTCTATGAATTTCCCATATATGATATATCTAGGTATATTAAATCATTGATTATGAATTCTAGTACCTAATAAATTACTATAATATATTTATAACAAAGAGTAATATTTATAATCAATGATTGAACTATAGAAATATTATGATTGCTTTAGAGAATAGAGATTATTACTTATTGCCTATTGGTTATTAACTTATTAGTTAAGTATTGGTTTATTACCAATATATAGTGATAGCTGATAAGTGTGTAATTACCAAGTAGTTATATTACCTATTTACCATTTACTATAGTCTATAGCCAATGCATTAATTATCCCAGTTAGATATTTTTACTTACATACCCACCATAGATAAAAATACTAATAGATAGGCAACTGCAATGTTAACGTCCAGAATATTGCAAACAGCGCTCCTGGTTTTTGATGTAAGAACTATGTAGCAGCGGCGCAGGAGCGCGTTGCGCATCGTGCCGAGACGCCGCGGGCGGCCTGTACTGATTGTTAAACCATTGAAATTTTTTTATACCACTTTATGATTTATAACATAATATATTAGTACTCGAATACAACAGATTTTGCACTAAAACCAACAGTTTTTAAGCATAACATATCAAATTATAAAAATGCAAATTACAAATCCAGAAATAAATGAACACATAAGTTACTACCAGTGCTTATTCTAAGGATTTTTACCTACTGCCCAAACACACTGAAAAGTTTGTTTTATGAAATTATTTTGAATTATAATACTTACCCCCTTCCCAAATAAATTGTACATTGATATTTTATAATTTTGACCATAGCGTGGTAAAATATTAAAAAAAATACGGATCTTTTCCGTTACACGTATACCACTATTTAAATTGATTATTAAATTTTTATTACTTACGTAATTCCAGTTATATGCATTGATTACGTAAAAATACTTTTAACTCCAAACATTTCGAGACATAGGTAGTGAATAAATAATTAAAATATGTCTATATTATACTTTTACTTTTTATACTTATTAGATATTATTAATTACAATTTTACAATACAATACAAATATTTAAATAATGGTAATATATTTTATATTTCAAATTTTCTTTTTTTAGAATGATTTGTATCCTCCTCTTTTAGGACATCATCTCTTTTTAAGCCTTGAGGTTTCAATGAGTGATCAAAAATGCCTTTAAACCAACCTTGCTCTCGTGCTTTAGAAGTTTCTTTTACTCGACGGTTTGATGAATTCATCCATAACAAAGTTGCAGGTCTTGGATCCCATAATATTAAAGGTGGCATGTTAAAGTGGATGAACAAATATTCATTTTCTGTTTCAACTAGAAGACTTCGACGATCTGAAGATTTTAAAATATTACTAGTACTTATGAGACGTTCTACGTCTGCACTGTGTGGTTTGGCCGCTAGAACTCTGGAAATAATTATAACTATTGTATTGAATGAAGTATAAGTTGCAAGATAATTTTGCGTAAATTTTCGATTTCCTCTAATTCTAGTACTTCTGCATACTCCAATGATAGTGTTGTTAAGTCTAAATCATTTCCAATAATCTGATGAACTTCTTTTAACTGAACTTGAGTTAATGGTTTAAGGTTTTTAAATGGTTTTAGAACATGTACTAGCTGATCATTAATATTAATTCGTTTTAATAAAAAATTAGCCAAACTTTCTACAATTTCTTGACATACAGCATCAACATTTCGAGATTCTGTCACAAATAAGTGATGTCGAATTTGCCTTTTTAGAGAGGAATTACCTTCAGTTAACTTAATACCTTTTATTGAATTTAAATTTTGATCTAATTCATCTTGAAGTGCGTTCACCCACCCTCCAAGTAAATTTTCTGAGTACAATGATTTCAGTTTTTGAGCGACAAAATTTGTTTCTTTAGTCAAATCTAAAATCGTTATAAAATCAGACTGTAGCTTTTGCTGATAATGACTAAAAATTAACTAAAATTAAAGTATCAGCTAAAAATGATAACATACGTAAGTTATCAAGATTGGTCAAAAATAACAGGAAGCCTTTTGCTTCTTTTTCTTTTGACTCTTGCATAAAAAGAACAAGTGCGTGCCATGAAATCAGGATTGAATTTAAGAGTGAAAATGAAAATTCAGTCCAGCGAACTTGGAAAAATGCTGGTATCCTTATAAGCTTACAATTATTTTTTTTAGCAGTATCATTAAGCTCTCTAGTTCGAATTGCTGAAGTATGAAAAAATTTAGACAATCCTACTAAAGTTTGGACGATATGTTTAACTTCAGAAACAGTATCACTTGTATCTTTCCAAGCTAAATTGGAACGATGAGCTGCACACCAAATTTTTATTAATGGAACAGATTGTTCACTTAATGATCGCCATTTTTGTTGAAACAATGTCCATAGTCCTCCACGCTCACCAATGTTTATTGAAGTACCATCTGTTACAATTGACGACATATTTTTTAAAACATACTCTGATACTTCGATACCGAGTGTATTAATACAGGCAGTTTCAATTGCTTCTAAAATTCCTTGAGCTCCACGATTACACACCTCACCGGCGCCAAGAAAAAACTGTTCTTCTTTTCCAGATTTATTAACAACTTTAATTATTACATATATTTTATCAATCTGAGCTCAGTCAACTGATCCATCACATCTCAGAGATATGACTAATACATTGTTCATAATTTTTGAAGCGAATTTATTTCTATAAGATTCGACTATAGTTTTTAAAAAATGTTTATGTGCGACCGGAGTCAAATACTGAAAATCATGATGGCCATCATTGTTATCTTCTCCAAAATTATTGAATTTAAATTTTGTAGATAATTCACTTGTTATTATTCTCATAGGATAGGAGTAAGCGCTCAAAGTTAATTTTTTTTGCATGAATTAACAAGGACCCTATTCTATTAGCCAGTTTTTCTTTAGATTTAATTATCATTTGTCCCATTGTGGTTGATTTAGAAATTTCAGTTGTTGTCATTTCACGTAGTTTAAAAGCTTTTAAGCATTCTTGGTGGTAGGTTTGTTCTAAATGATAGATTTTTATTTCTGTTCTGAATCGTGCTCCTAAATCTTGACATATTTTAGGTATTTGTGTTTTTTTCGAAAAAAGTTCAACTAGATCAGGAAACGGGTAGCAAACTTGACACCTTATAAAATGTCTTTCATTTCTGTGCATATCAAAAAACATATTGGAATTGGAAATTTAATTTTTATCTATTATTGCCTGAGAAGTTGATGCACTAATGTCAAAATGTCTAGTTATATTATCAAGTTGTGGTTTTGTTGTAATCGAATTTGTTAAAGTAGATTCATTTTCACAAGTTTCAGTTTTGAATTCAGAAACTTACTACTAAATAGTTTATTGAACAATACAATTTATTCAAATAAAACATTAATAATAATAAATAATATAATATAATAAATAATAATCATAATTATTAGACATACACAATAACAAATATTACAACAGACACATAATTAATAATTTAAATAAAATATAATAAAATAATTCAAACAAAATATTAAAAAATTAAAATTAAAAGTTGAATACTAATTATAAATTAAATAATTAAATACAATTAAGTATACCTAATCCTTTTCGAAAAAGTTACATACCGATTAAAAGCTTTTAATTTAATTACATCAGTTTCAGTTGGTGCCAACTTCTTTTTGCCTTTCATAATTTGATTTATTTGCGTGCACCAATTATGGACAATCATTTTTATAATAAAATTTAAATATTTTTTAGGAAACAGTGTACCGTGGTCCTTACATATAATTATATTTACATTTAAAGTTGTATTAATGATGTTGGTCAATTCAGCTTTTACATTTTTATGGTGGCATATTGCCGGTAAATTGTGATCAATAATGTTAATTGAATTTTGAACTAATGTGCTAAAGACTGAATTAGGATATTTTAATAAGTACTTGTTATCAGGTTTATAATCTCTAGCAATAGTTAATTTATGGTCCTTTGTAATAGTTGAAGCGCACACTTGTGATAAACATTTAAAGCAATTATGGAAAAGAACAGTGTTCAGTTTTTTTAATCACATACCCAGCAATGTAGTTCTTAGTTTGAGAACCTAAATTCTTTAAAACTTTAGACTCACAACTAATTAACTTTGGCAAACCATCAGCTACTCTAACTTCTACATCTTCCTAATCAGTTTCTTGGGAATCGGCATACATATCAATCAACGCCTAGTATGTTGTTAATGTACCTTCACCAAAATCTTCCTCACAGTTACTACCAGGTGAATGAGCAGACATTAAGTTGTTAAGTAATAATGTTCTGTATGATGACGCAAAGGATTCACAAGTTGGATTATTATTCCAGTAACCATGGGCACGCACTGCACCAAAAAAGTTTTCCAAAGAATCTTGGTTGAAGAGTCTCAACAGTATTGATTTTATGCCATTTTTAGATTCTGAACGGAGTGAAGAATGTATTGATTTTACAATGATGTGTGTTTTTTTTTTTTTTTTTGTGTCTGTCGACACGATTTGGGGCAGTAAAAATGCTTCGATTGTCTTATGTAGCAACTTTTCTGAAAGAAAAGTGAATCTATTTGGTACTTTGGGGGTCAAAAGTAAAAAATTTCCAATATTTTTAAATGCGACGGGAAAAACCATAAAAAAATTGGGAGTTTTTACGCAAAACCAGTTTTCGACATAATCAAATTTTTTATTTTGCTATAACTCAAAAACTAATCGATGTAAATACTTGAAATTTTCACCAAATGTTTAGATTAGCGTTTTCTATACACCATTAAATTTTCAAAGTATTTTGACTTTTATTAAGCTATTTATAGACAATTGAAATTTTCAATTTTTTTAAGTATTTTTTTTTTAAATAACGATAAAATTTTTTTGGCTGCCCAGAAAATCTTGAAAATTTAATACAAGGTTTCTTATAAGTTGTTCCTTGACTGATAAAAAAAAATCTAAAATCGTAAGTCACAATTTTTTTTTATAAGCCCTTAAAGCTCAAATTTGTATAAAATGTGTAAAAATCACGATAATTTGCAAGTTATTTTGTAGATAAATATTCATAAAATTTTTTCTGTTCATACTTAAGGTTCAAAATTTTAACACTAGGTTATCTATAAGCTACTCTTCAAAAATCTTAAAAAAAATTTCTACCGGAATTAGAGGAAAAAATTTTATGACTGTTTGAAATTTAAATATTTACGAAATTGCATAAAATAGCGATTTATTCTCAAACGATTTTAAATATTTGTTTTAATTCAAAAAGTATAAGTCGTAGATTTTTGAAATTTCTACCAGCTGTTAAGATTGGTATTTTCTTTATGTCATATTTTTTTCAAAATATTATATTGATTTTTAAGCCACTTATAGGCATTTAAAATATTTTATTTTTTTACATTTTTTTTTTATAATCGGTAATAAAAAAAATTTGGCTTCTACAAAATACTTGAAAATTTAATAGAAGATTCCACAGAAGTAGTTCTTAATGTCATTCAAAAATTATTAAAGTCCATAGGCACAATTCTTTTTTATAAGCGTTTGAACAGCGAATATTGACATAAAATTACATGTAAAATATAATATAATGTAGAATGTTCTAGACTGACAAAGATATCG
>JASXSY010003145.1:0-30582 GCA_034509805.1 Sipha maydis | reverse complement strand
AATAATGAAAGTCAAGTTCAACGTCACTTCTTTTTTTATTAAATTGTAAGAGTAACAAATAGTTAATATAACTAATTAAGAAAATTAATAACATAGTTAAAAATGAGTCCCTTTTTTTCTAATATAATTATATTATGATTTTCATATCAATCTATATTTATGTAAATTATTTTGATCCCAATTTAAAGTCATTTCAATGCATTCAATGCTTCCATAAATTATAATTCCTATTACTTTAATAAAAAACAATAATTTGTACAAACAAATATACTCTCATATGTTTTTAATTCCGGTGATTGAAATTTGGAAAAAAATTACCCTTTCGCAATTGTAAAAGTAATCAATTGAATAGAGGTAGTGACGGACTAGTCCAAGTGGAGAGTACCTATAAGATATCAACACCTGTTATGAGAGGCTTTCTCATGCTCTATTTTTAACAAAAATATATTATACTATAATTCGATTATGCTGATTGTAAAATTAATAATTAAAGATAATAACACAAATTTTAGGGTTACAATTTTTACAATAGTAGTTTTAGATTCTGAACGGAGTGAAGAATGTATTGATTTTACAATGATGTGTGTTTTTTTTTTTTTAGATTCTGAACGGATTGAAGAATGTATTGATTTTACAATGATGTGTGTTTTTTTTTTTTTTTTTTTTTTTTTTGTGTCTGTCGACACGATTTAGGGCAGTAAAAATGCTTCGATTGCCTTATGTAGCAACTTTTCTGAAAGGAAAGTGAATCTATTTGGTTCTTTGGGGGGTCAAAAGTAAAAAATTTCCAATATTTTTTAAATGCGACGGGAAAAACCATAAAAAAATTTGGGAAAAACGGGAGTTTTTACGCAAAACCAGTTTTCGACATAATCAAATTTTTTATTTTACTATAACTCAAAAACTAATCGATGTAAATACTTGAAATTTTCATTAAATGTTTCGATTAGCGTTCTCTATACACCATTAAATTTTCAAAGTATTTTGACTTTTATTGAGCTATTTATAGACAATTGAAATTTTCAATTATTTTAAGTATTTTTTTTTTAAATAACGATAAAATTTTTTTGGCTGCCCAGAAAATCTTGAAAATTTAATACAAGGTTTCTTATAAGTTGTTCCTTAACTGATAAAAAAAAATCTAAAATCGTAAGTCACAAATTTTTTTTATAAGTGCTCAAAGTTCCAATTTATACGAAATATGTAAAAATCACGATAATTTGCAAGTTATTTTGTAGATAAAAATTCATAAAATTTTTTCTGTTCATACTTAAGGTTCAAAATTTTAACACTAGGTTATCTATAAGCTACTCTTCAAAAATCATTAAACAAATTTTTACCGAAATTTGAGGAAAAAATTTTATGACAGTTTGAAATTTAAATATTTACGAAATTGCATAAAATAGCGATTTATTCTCAAACGATTTTAAATATTTTTTATAATTCAAAAAGTATAAGTTGCAGATTTTTGAAATTTCTACTAGCTGTTAATATTGGTATTTCCTTTATGTCATATTTTTTTCAAAATATTATATTGATTTTTAAGCCACTTATAGGCATTTAAAATATTCGATTTTTTTATATTTTTTTTTTTATAATCGGTGATAAAAAAAATTTGGCTCGTACAAAATACTTGAAAATTTAATAGAAGATTCCACAGAAGTAGTTCTTATTGTCATTCAAAAATAATTAAAATCCATAGGCACAATTTTTTTTTATAAGCGTTTGAACAGCGAATATTGACATAAAATTACATGTAAAATATAATATAATGTAGAATGTTCTAGACTGACAAACTATATCGCTGTATGCAACTGCCAACCCATCCTAATTGAAAAATATATTTATCGTTTCAAAATAAAATATACTTTTTACAATGTTTATAAATAACAATGTATTATATCCTAGACAAACATATGAACTCCATTCAGAATCGTTATTCGTATACAATGATATCTATCATTGCATTCAAATTTAACAAATCCATTATAATAATGACCTATCCTATAAGCGAGGTGCACTCCACCCCTAACTGTACAGCAGAGCGAGGCCCATCCGGTTCTTTTTTTATTTTTTTACATTACCTATATTATTTACGTATAATAATGTTGATTCATCTAATAATTTTTTATATACTCAGAAATCAATATATGTATATAGAGCCGCATTTATCAGGGACAAGGGAGGGGCATAGTCCCCAGGGCTACAAATTGTATGATATTTGATTAGGCGGTAAATTTTTGTGGATCAACATAAAATAAAAAATATATAATTATAGTTTTTCTTGTATGAATGTATAACTATAATACATATTATTTATATATACCGTGTGTCCCAAAAAACAGGGGCCACTTTACCACTCATTAACATGTAAATATTTTTCAATTCTGTTAGCGGAACATTAAACTAGACTAAATGATCGTACATTTCTATGACTTAAAATGTTTTTAACTCATGTATCTTGCGCATGCGCCATATAACTTAAATTTTTTTTAATTGCAACCCGTAATTTGAATATCATATTCGGGTTCATCGATTTTTTTCAAGCCATTTTGATGTATCAATTTGTGTCCTAAACCCAAAATTGACTAAACTAGAGCTAAACAGAATTTAAAAAATTAAAAAATTCAATTTAATTAATTTTTTTTTTCTAACTGTGCGTACTTATTTTTTTCTTCTAAACACAATGAAACAATCAAAATTATTATTATTAAACTAATTAACTATTTACTATTTATGAATTATTATCTTATTTTATTATTACACATTATGAAATAAAATTGTTTAAACATGTATTTTCAAGAAACAAAATTTATATTTTATTTTTTTTTTAACATTACTTTATATTTTTATTTACAATTTAATTTACAGAAGTTACAAGCATAAACTATTCAATAAACTGTTCGAAAGTCCCTTCGGCGTATAAAGTGCATGCCTCAAATCGACGTAAACATTCCCAAGTAGTTGCTACCAGTATTTGGTTTTCGTTTAGGAGGTAACATGCGTGTGTAATTTTAGTCTTTAAATCTTGTATGTTGATTGGAGGATCAGCATACACAACATTTTTCAAGTATCCCCACAAAAAAAATCTAACGGTGTTAGATCTGTTGACCTTGGGAGCCACTCTACTGGTCCATGTATTGCAATAAATTTTTCGCCAAATCTTACTCACAAAAATTCTTGAACAATTCGGGCATTATGAGCAGGTGCCTCTTGTCTTGCTGATAATAAATGTTTTTTCGTATATCTAAAGGTAAACCATCAAGGAGTAATTGCAAGTCATTACGCAAAAAATCTAAGTATCTTCTTTCCATTAAAGTTCCGTCATAGAAATGGGGCCCAAGTAACTTACCACCAATCAAACCAACCCATACATTTATACCCCAACATGTTTGGAAGTTTGTAGGAACAGCCCAAGATTTTCATTCGACCAATAACGATTATTTTGTTTATTTAATATTCCATTATTAGTAAATTTAACACAAAATATGATTAATTAATAATGGATCATCCTCAGACGTCACCATAAACCAAGAAATCAAATTTAATCTTTTTTTCTGGGTCTGTTATGCGTAAATGTTGTACAAATTCTAGTTTGTAAGGATGAAGTTTATTTTTTTTAAAAATATTATGAACTAAAGTTTTAGGTATGCCAACTTCATGTCCGACGTGGGTTAAGATGTGCATACGCTAAAACTTGATTTTCAATAACTTCATTAAAATGTTGATTTACCCGTGGTTGCTGTTGAACAGCATTTATTCTATTTAATGAACCAGTTTCAATCAATGACTTTTCAAGTTTTTGAACATAAGTACGATTGGGGTGATACCGATCTGGATACTGCTGAGCGTACATTCTTGTTGCTTCTCATGCGTTTCTGTTACATTTTTCGTAGATCAATAGTAACTGAACTCATTCACTATTATTCATGATTAATATTTTATTCTAACAAAATTCAAACTATAACTTATAATACCTAAAGGTATTGACAATAGCGAACAAAAAACGTTGAACTAGTAGTGCTGTGCAAAGATAACCAAAATATTATCTAGATAAGATAACAGATAATCAATTGAATATTTATCCGTTGCCGTCTTTGAATTATTAAATTTATTAGCTGGTTCAAATTTCATAAATTGTTAAATTTATAAGCTGGTTCGAGTAAATATGCCATGGAGACGAAATCAACAAACTGTAACAGCTATAAATAGCGTTGCCGGAACGAATAAATCCATACGATAATTTCGGCGCTTTAAATGTTCCGTGATCTCTAGTAAATTGTCATATAACATTTAATTCTTTATTGTAACTTGTGAGAATCACTTCAAATTCCGCAATTATAATCGTATAATATACGTCGTGCACTAAACTGTTTAAACGAAGATCAATATTGTTATAAGAATGGAAAATCTACGACAAGTGGTTTCCGGTTCAGAGGATTCAACCACAGAGGAGAAGATTTCATGTCATATTTTGCACAAATCGAAGAAAAGATTCTTAAAACCGCTTCGTTGGATATACGGCAAAATGATACTGAAGAAAAACAACGCTCATGGCGCCAAACGGAAGGTCAGAACAATACTGTTACATAACACTGTTCATGGGTCTTGTGAACTATTTTATTAACTGAAATGAATTTCGTTTTTATTCTTTAAGATCGGAGATGAAAATGATTTTACAGCAACGGCGAAAGAATCATTGTCAAACCGACATTCACCCACGTACAACAGCAGCACATATGAGAATACTGCAGGTAATCATGTTATAATATACGGTTTATAAATACCAAGTATAAATCATTTTTAATTCTGACGAATTTGCATAAGTTTTTGTCTATACTGTACCTTGTGTACATGTTTGTTCCTTGCCAAAAATTTGTTCAACACACTACTGACATGACATAATAATAACATGATCCTAACAATTAATGTTGTCTATTCACTTAGAATCTGGTGCTGGAGACAAGAAAATAATTGTTGATACTATGGGTATGAAAATTAATGAGGATGCGATCCATGTAGCTTTGGAAAACACAATGCTAAGTAAAGCACAAACTTATATTGCGCTCTTAAATTTAAATTTTTTCTTAATTCCGGTTAACGCAATAAGTAATGACGATTTAACGTTATGTTTAGTTGTGACCGAGCTGAACAAGGATAATGAGCAGTTGGCAAAAGAGTTGGCTTTAATGAGAGAAAGACAGTCTGAGTTTGAACATAGAATCCAAACGAATCAAGGTAAAGGAAATAATTATATAGTATTAATATTATGAAAAACTAAAAACGTTGTACTATGACATTCCCGTGTATAAATTTAGATTCTTACACGGCAGTTATTTCTGAAAAAGACGCAAAGTACGACCGAGTAGTGAAGCAGTTAAAAGCTCTAACGGAACAAGTTTCGAAAACCAATGGAGATTGCGTTACTTGTAATTATATTGAAATAAAAACAATTTTTTAAAGTTCTATAAAGATTGATAAACCAAGTCATATTTTCTACTGTGTTTAGTTTCCAAATTAAATATAAATTCTAAAAAGTATATAGACATGGAATTGGGTCGTATACAAGACAGAAATCGTATCGTGGAACAGAAAATGTCGGACATTAATGGTAGATTATACTTAAAGTTTCAATAAATTAAAAAAACATGATTCAATTTCAAATATTTTCTGTATGCATATTATACAGATATGCTTTTACAATCAACGACAAAACAACAAGACGATAACAAAAAATTTGAGCAACAATTAAAGATTTGTATGGAAATGAACTTAAACAATGTGACAGACCAAGTCAATTGTAATTAAATTCACTATAATCACATTATTTTCTTAATTACAATACACGTATTTCACTTTTAGTTAATATCAACGATAAGATTGAACAGCTACAGAAAACGATGGATGAACTGTTAATTGAAAAAAATGCATTAGTTCAATTAAACAAAAATACATATAATACGACTGTAGCAGACATAAACAGCTTAAAATTAAAATTAGCTATAGTTGAACGCAAATGTATTTTCATTAAAATATATGGAATTTTTTGTTTATTCAGTAAATCTCAACTAAACAAAAAAAAAACATCTGATTCCAGGTATTAGACAAAATAGAGTGCAGAAAAAACATTTCGAGGCAGTTATTAAAAACATAAAAAATGATTTGAAGAAAGATATAAATCAAATAAAAAAGATTTTACAAGATTTTGAAAGTAATATATATTTTATGAGTATTTTTTACATTTATAACGGTAATAATTACCAATCGAATATTGTACTACTGCACATATAGAAAGCATAATATCACCAAATGAAAGAACTGATAATATCAATCGAAAGTTCGACAAATTGAAAATGCGACTCTGCATGATTGAAAGTAAGAATCATTACGTTAATTGAATCGGCTATAATATGTATAAATATTGCATTTTTACTTATTCTTTTCTGTCATAAATAATTTGCAGAAGAAATGATACATAAATCAGAACAGTCAATGCAAAATATGATGGAAATGTCAACTGCGTGTTTGAGAAGAGGAGTCATTCAACCAGTCAATCAGTTTATTCCAAATGTTATCTACGAAAAAGGAGATAAACCAGCATCCTTTTCTTCACTTTCAAAACCAACCATATCGCCGGAAATTCTTTCGACATCACAAGCAGCACATTCAGCGCCTCTGTTACCACCTCCACCTCCACCTCCACCTCCGCCGACAAAGCCTCAAGAAAAACAATATGAAAGATATTCGATAGATGATGATTCATTGAAAGACATGTTTAAGCAGCTAAGGAAACCTGGGGATGAAATTAGAAAAATACCGAGGCGAACAGATATGAAAATTCCGCCCCCACCGCCTTTGTTACCACCTCCACCTCCACCTCCGCCAACAAAGCCTCAAGAAAAACAATATGAAAGATATTCGATAAATGATGATTTATTGAAAGACATGTTTAAGCAGCTAAGGAAACCTGGCGATGAAATTAGAAAAATACCGAGGCGAACAGATATGAGAATTCCGCCACCAGCACCTCCGTTACCGAAGTAATCTGCAGCATCTGAAGAACCATCAGCTCCTCAAGTTGCTACAACTTCTAACGAAGTGGGCCATGGGCCATCGCCCACAGCGCGTCCATTATCACCACTATCACCTCCATTGCCACAAAAATCTGAATTTTTTGATGCACAACCAATTTCTCAGTTCCTACCAGTGACTACATTTCCTTATTTGAATTAAAGTAAAAATTTGACTTACCCCTCTCCCACTACCAATGGCCGATACATAAGTATTTACATAGACATTAATTGATTTTATCTATTACAAATACATTTCCAGGAAAAGATCTTATATTGACTATTCAAATACCAATATGATATTTTTTGCATTGTCGACCGTAAATTTCTGGTGTACAATACCTATTGAAAATGGTCAAGGAGATGAAACCTAGAACTGTTTTCTACCTAAGATTATTTGTCCAGTTTACTAGTATATTAAAAGATGACCTGCTATTATTTCTGCAAAAACGGTATAAGTCCTAGACATGTGATCTTTGTGCCCAGAATAGTCATAATTAAAGTTGTAACAGTTTTCCGTATGTTGTATTTATTTATAGCTTATAAATATTATACTATAAATACTCTACCTACCTACTTTGTTGTTTGAATTGATATCAATAGGTCAATCAGCCATCGGATTATGAGTTATTGTTCGTTATAAACCAGGATTACTATTAATATTATTCTGTTCTATACTATGATTTATTGTAAGGCATTTAATATTTTATACTTTAAAATAATTGTTTGTAATATTTTAATATAATGGGAACTACACCTAATGATTTTCAGTTGTTTTTTCAAAAATGCCTTTTTATTTTTCGTTTCTAGTTCATAAAACATTTTCATTATATTTTTTAAGTGTTTTTGTTAAATACTGAGCACAAAGGTCACATGTCTAGGACTTGTGTCGTTTTTACGTTGAACACAAAATATCATGGTCATCTTGTAATATTCTAGTAAACAGGACAAATAATCCTAGATAGTAAACAATCCTAAATTTCATTGTCTTGACCATTGCGTTAAAATTGGTAAACTCTACACTTTAGAGGACAATGTAGAACTAGTTTTAGATCATCAAACAACCCAGACAAGTTTTAAGTATTCTCTGTTGATAATATTATCATATTTAATTACCAAAATTGGTGTCTATACTTACAGAAATACAGATGCAATAGAACGTTAAACCGGAATGAAATCAGTAAAACATCATAGAATTGAGAAGTTTTTAATGTCCAAGTATTTTATCCATCTACCATTATTTTGAATGCGTGACAAGTGAATATATTGATGGAAGAACTTAGTACCATTTCAAGTTAAAAAAATTAACATAATTCCAATGAATATAACTCAATCATTACAGTATACAGGACTAGTTTATCCAAATTACACAAAGGAAGACTTAAAATAGCTGGCAAAATAAATTCCACAACAAGCTTTAAAATAGCTTTAGAATATAATATTTTTACGATAAACTGATAATAATAATTATTTTATGATGTTGAATAAATAGCTGAAAGATTAAAAATATAATAGTTATATTAAAATGCAATAAACTAATTTTTTTTTATCTTACTTTGTGTATAATAGTATTATTTTAGTACATTGAATATTTAAGAATTGCAATTTTTGCTAGAAGAACAAATGTCCAAGCACTTAATAACACAATATTACTAATGATACGATATTATATTAATGTTACGATATAAAATTTTATAAAATCTTTAGAGCCCTAACCAGATTTAACATCACTTGATTTGGAAAAGGGGGACTTCTAAAGTCTGCAGTTTATGATAACCTACCGAATAATCTCCAATGATTAAGACAGAAAATCACCGAAACATGCACACAACTAAAAAATTAACAAATTACAGCATCTACTCAAGATAAAGTCATATGACGATTAAAAACATTTTGAAAACAAAATGGAAAAAACTTCAAACAATTCATAAGAAAACGATGAGTATTTTGTTAAAAATTGTTTAAAATAAATATACAAATTAACTAGAACTGAATTTAAATAACCTTTACAATTCCTTCTTTTGTATACTTTGTTTTCAATTATAAATAATTTTAAAATAACAAAAAATCGATATTTTTTAAAATGTGTATTTTTCAGCAACTCATATCAAACCGAGGTCACTAGACAAAAATATTTTGTACTACTTTTAGAATGAAAAGCACTATGTATGCAGTGTGATCACGATAAGAGGAAACACTTAATAACTAAGTACAGGCTTAATATATTTCAATTCTGATTTTTTGGCTAACTAATAAACATTATTATACACATTTTCAAATAATTAGACTATTTTTGTGACAGTTAATTTTTTTTTAAACGGCATGACCTATATTGACTAGAAATTATTTTTTTTGTATTTTTTAATGAATTTTAATTGTTGAATTTCTTTTCTAAGTTGAAATATGGCCGAGTTATAGCAATTTGATTTTATGTTATATGCACGGTTAACAACTCGTTTGGAAAAAGAACCGGTGTCTCTTAAATTGTTTTCCAGTTTATAAAAAAATTATGTGATGGATGCAGCATTTGAAAATACAAAAAGAACATTGATTTATTATGAATTTAAGCAAAGAAAATTAATTTATTGTTAAATCATAGTTACTCGGATAACTAAGAGCATAGGTTTTTTGGCAAGACGTGTATTTTTTCGGCATTCCCAATGTGTAAAAGCATGTCAACTTTTTAAATTAAAAAATACGAACAAACCTTTAGTAAACTGAAATTAATATAAAAATTAGTTTAATACGAGAACATTTAGAGACAGCAGTTAATATCTGTGGAAAAAAAGCTGTTGAATGAAAAAATATGTCTGAAGAAGTAAAATATTCAAAATAATCATCCACTGTAACGCAACAAATGTTAAATTTTTAAATTATTAAAACGTACAAAGTAAATATATGTTTGATATTTCATTCATTCATCAGAAATAATTTGTCACTTGTTATAAACCTATTAATGTGAAACAAAGCAACTAAATATTTCGTGATAATAATGTATTCGATGAATTTGTGTGTTACAAAAAAATTGTTTTCGACGAAAAGAAATATAAATAAAGGACTTTTTAAGAATGTACGTAATAGATGTAAAATCGGTCCAGATTGAGTAACATTTTTAAACATACCAGGCAAATTAGACTCATTATTGTGTTCAAGCACGGTCGCGACGTATTTTTTGTCCCAGTGCCGTATCGGGCGATAAGCTCCGTCAAGCTGCTTCCCCCCTCCTCTGCCGTTCGGCACCGGGTTGTCTGGCCGTTGAGCTGCTCACCGCCGGCACCTTTTGTTGTTACGCTGTCTTTTCCAGGCGGTCGAGCCTAACGCATCGTTTGCGTCCGTTCACCGTCTCACGCTGGTGCTGCGAAAACCGCGTGTGCGGACAACGCATCTTGTGGAGTCGTTGTGCTGCCTTCTCGCATATATAGTCCGCGTGTGATCTATTATAAGTTATTTTGTGGTGGTCTTGTGACCAGTGTTGTAAGTCCCAAGATAGTTGGGGCCTGACACGTCCACTACACTCCGGCTTTATCCAAACGAGTGATTTTTTTATATATACGTTTTGTGCAAGAGCTGTCGCCTTTCCAGCTGGGATCTCGTCGTCGGTTGTGACCAGCGGTATCGTTGATATATTATATTATTCTTTATTATTGTAATATTATTATTTTTATTATTGTTTAAATTATTATTATTATAGCAATCGTCTGGAGAGACGTCTTCGACGTTTATGCACTGTTCATTTTTTTTTGTTGCTTTTTACTATTGTCATTACCATCCCACACACGCGCGAGTCGTCCAGTAAACTGCTAACGCAAGTGCTGGCGGCGCAACAATTGACTAATAGCGGAAAAAAAAAGCAGGAAAGCTGTAATTTGGTATACACCTTTATTGAAGGGTACATACTAATCATAACATACTAAAAGTCCCCTTAGATTTGATGACCGTTACCTCCGCTAGAGCGCGCTTTGTGCAAGAAAAATCAGTTTTTCTCGAATAACTTGGTTGTTATTAAGATTATAAGAAAAATACCTATATACTATATTATAGAAGTGGTAATTTCTGTCTTATGGCGTCCGTAATTGTGACTAACACAGTTTTTTTTTTTTGTATAAATGAGCGGTTTATTGTTTTATAATTATTATCTAAACATAAAATAACTATTACATATAGAGGTAACCGGTAGGTATATAATAAAAATTAATATTGGTTAATATCGCGATGACACAATTTCGGTTGCTGCTTGACAAACAAAATATTATTTATTTATTAATTTAAACAAAACTTTATTTATAACATAATTATCTTAATTTTTATGTAATTTTAGTCGTTTTGAACACTAATAGTAGGTGTATCATCATCACTGCAATGTACCTATTTGAATAACGCGACATCGAAATAATTTATATAGAAAAATAATCTATTATTTTGTTTAAAATATATAATTATTATCTTGTTGTGTTAAATGCGGTTTATCAATTTTGACTGATTTGTGTTACTATTGGTTATAAATAGTATATATTTGTATGTCCTATTATATAGGATCACCATCGATTGAAATTAATGTAATTAAAGCTAATCACACACTACGGTTTTATTTGTCCGTGTACGGTGTAAGGTGTAGTTTGCATATTTTCTGTTCGTACACCTATGGACGAGACACACTATCCATTTTGTATCTTTGTGCAGTGTTCGAACAGTACGGACCGCTTTTGGAATGAAAAAATGAACACCGAAATTATTGTTACCAGTACAAATATAACATCTTCAAAATGCTATTTATAGTTTTTAAAACTGTACGGTTTTAGTTCGAACATCGAATATGGACACACACGTTCGGTTTTCTTCATTTCGAAAACAATCAAAACTGTAGTGTCCAACTTAAGAGGAAAAATTAGCTGGTCCAGCAACCGTCCGACCGTTTATCTTTTAAATCCGTCAACACATCCGGCCCTGGAGGAGTGTTTGAATAGAGAAAAAAAAAAACGTATTTACTTACGCGTGTCTCGAGTGTTTGACGGTTTTCCGGTGCGCTGTCGTTTAGAGTAGTGCGCGACGGGTGGGATACCGGTCCGCGGTACGCGCTTGTCAGTTTTTCGAACAGACACCGTAATTGGCTAAGACACCCGTGATTGGACTCCTACCAAAGGGCGGCCGTCCCCTCGAACGACATCGTACCGCGGGCACGGCGCACACGCACCCGCGCCGGCGAGAGGCGGTCTCGTTTTTCTTTTCACCGGTCCCTGTTGGGGCGCACCGAACGTCCGCTGGGCCGTCCCGCGGCAACGTCGTCTTCGCCGCCGCGACGTACTAGCAGTCGCCTCGCACGCTCGCCACCGGACGTCCGCGCGACACCTATCCCGTGTGTGCCGGTGCCGCGTAATCACAACACGGCCGTTTGATTCCGCCGTAACAACGTGTTCTACGCGCCTCGTGCAAATCGATCGAATCCGTTGCGAAAAAGTGATATTGTAATATTTTCATCGGCCGTATACATATATATATATATATATATATATATATATATATAACGTGTGTATGTTGTGTGCCTGCGCGTAAATCGTGTGACGACTAACCGTTGAGGTTTCCGGGAGTGCTGACGGCCGAATTCGTATTCCACTCGCACACCGATGCGCTTTCGCGGTGCGTACGTGCACATGGTCGACGAACGAGCAGACGCCGGGGGCGCGTACAGCCGGCCCGATGACGAGTACGTGTCCGAGAACACCAAGAGGTTCACGGTGGACTCGCTGTTGCAGACCCGAGGACCGGACGCGACTGCCGTCGCGGTCGACAAACGAATCCCGATCGCGTCGCACGACAGTGGTAAGAATGTTACGCAGGGACAGCAGATCTACGGGGGGAGGGGGAAAGGGTTGGTTCAGATGGTCGGCTGATCCACAGTTAATATCTGTTGACGAAATTGGCCTCTTGGCGAATTTTTATATTTTTTAAGCGCGCCGACTTTAGGTTGACAACATAACACTAGACCGGAGTGAATATCCTCTTCCTCTTTTCCCTTCAACGTCCATCTTCATAATCACTCTTACTGCATTCGTTTCCTCTCGCCTCATCACATGCCCAAACCATCTCAGCCTATTTTCTCTCATCTTGTCCACAATTGGCGCTACACTATAATATATATGTCAATACAAAATAAAACAACACACTACTAAAATCATATTAAAGTATCTGCGGCATTATTATTATAAGATAAAATAAAAACGGTAATTTGGAATATTTATAGAAAATTTGTTGCGTTTGGCTAAACAATACTAAAAAAAAAAAATGTTAGACTGGATCGGGCCGGGCTTAAGACAAAATGGGTCAGGCCGGGCCTGGGTTTTTTTTTCACAATATAGTTTGGACCAGGCCGGACCGGGCTTAAGGATAAAATTGATGGATCAGATCGATCCGAAAATATATGGCCCTTGCAGGTCTATAATTAAGATATCCTAAGAACGTCGAAAATAAAGGTCTTAACCCCCCCCAGAAAAAAAATGTATCTACGCCACTGATGTTCACTATTTGTATTGTATTGTTTTATAAGTTTTTGAATTATAATAATTTGTACCAATTAATTGATTATTACAGCTACCTACGCAATCCGCAATACTTTACTGTAGCCAGTAACTGTGTCGATTTTTAAAATATCACAATCATATTGCTGATTGATTATGGTAATAAATATAAAATTTATCTCGAATTTATCTAGATAAAAAGTTAACTTTATTATCTTTATCTAGATAAAAGTATAATTAAATTATCTTTATCTTTACCTAGATAAAATATTTTTAGTTCATCTTTATCTTTATCTAGATAAAATTTTATTTATCTGGGCTCAACACTGACCATAGACATATTAAATAAAAATGTAGAAACATAGTACATGTTACTATGGTAGTATGTTACACTCAAGTGTATGGTACGACGAATATTTAATTTTATTCAATTAGTTTGTTCAATTAATTGAATAATGTACGAATGAACAAGTTTACCCAAGTTTCCAATTTCCATAAGATATTATAAAAAAAAAAAATTAAATATTTTTTTTTAAAACATCGGTCATCGGGGTAAAACATCGAAATTTTTCTCGATACATCAAAAAAAAACCATCGATGTCCAACATCGATGTATCGGACAAAAACATCGATGTTTTTAAAAAATCAATGTATTTTGCCCATCCCTACTGGACAATCGACGCTCACCAGTTCGTAGTAATTATAGCGGCAATTAGTGTGCAATTTCATTGCGATAAACATTTATAGTAAAAGCTGAGAGTTATCATTAATTTTACAATCCCTCTTCCTCTTCCTAATAAATATCTTATATATCCAAACATAAAATGAAGCAAATTGTGGATAAAGCAATGTTCTTGCATAATTATCGGTTTGACATATCTGAGAAATAGCCTGAAGAGTTGTTGTAGGTGGTTATACTAGCTTTTCGGTTTCATTATTTGCAGTTAATACGCTAATAATTACAAAGTCGTTACAACGAACGCTCAAACGCTAGATAGAAAACACATATTTAAACTCGGTCAAACGTTGTCTTTCGCGAGTGAAAATTTTTAGAGGAAATTTTGTAATTGTATTCTTCTGAAAAATATTGTGAGATTTCGGTCTTTTTTAGTGACTTACTTTCCACCCATGTGTTCAGGGGAACACTGATCACATGACCTATAAGCCGCACCGCGTGTTGACCCGAGAATCGAGTCGGTGGAACTTATAGGTTTTGTTACACGCAGTGGTTAATGAAAACCAAAGATTTATAATCAAAGAAAAAGAAAACAATGTTTTAAATAATAAGATGGGAATTTTAGGGGGTATATTTTACATAAACAATAGAATTGCATAGTAAATAATATCAAATAATAATAATAATAATAATAATAATAATAGGGGGGACTTTGGGGAAAGATATACTTTGACGACGATTGATGTTGAGACGATGACGTTGGTGGTGGCTTCGCCCGCCACGGGCCCATGAAATTGACTTAGCCCATCATGGTAGTAGTCCGTCGATAATCGAAACAAATATAATTATAATATTATATAACATAGACGATTGACTGCGTGCAGGAACAATATCGAACCGGGAAATGTTCAGCGAGCGTCGATGATGGTGAGACAAACCCGTGGCTGCCTAGTCGACGGTGGAAAAAAGACAGCCAGGTCGTCGCCGTTTGTGTCAGGTCGTAGGCCGTTGCGGCGTTGTTATCGTTGAGAAGGGGTCAGTGGCGTTGCGTCGGGAACTTTTGGATACAGATTACTTGGGGGAACAGGTTGCCCTGTCCGTGTGCACCAGCGGCCGCGAACGCGACGCGCAACAGCGATGGCGGAGGGGCCAGCTATGACATCGACACGATGGACACTGCATGTGCGGGAGGTCGGGGGACAAAAATTGCATAACAATTTTTATTATATTATTTAATGAGCGCATGCAAAATAGTAGATTATGGAAAATGTTATTATAAATTATCGTTTACGTAAGGTTCTCATAAAAGAGCCTCAAAATTCCGTGACGTTACAATATCTATTAAATAAGAATCTTCTCCATAACAAATAATTAGAGAGTACCGAAATGCGTCGTAGGATCTGTGAAATTAGAATTATTGTACTGTACTATCATTAAAGCTACTTTATTAGCTGTTACAGCATTTTATCAGCCTTAATATCCATTATCAGAATTTCATTCTGTGAGAAAAATCACCTGAAAATTAGTTGAATTTTTAAAGATATTATTTGAAAATAACCATTATTCTTCCCAATACGATCAATGAAGTGAACAGAACAATGTGTTAACAGAGATCGTGTTTTCATGATTTTTGTTAACAAAGTATATACATATATATATATACTTTGCACAGAATTTATCACTTGAAGATTGATATGCAAATGCCCAAGTGTTACAAAAAAAAAGATATCAAAAATAAACATAAAATATTGATTATTAAAAAAAGATTCATACAAATGTAACGATTACAATTCATACAGATAATTTATTTTAACTTGATTAAAAGTATAAATAATATTAAACAAACAATTTAATTAGATGTCAATTCATCTATTCGACAATATCCATACATGTTATCAGTGGCGAAACAAGAAAAATATTTTAGAGGGGTTTTAAATTTTTAATTCTATCTCCTAACTAAGTAGTTACCTATATAAGGTTGTATGTAAGGTTAGGTGCTTACAGTCCATTACCATTTATTTTAAAAAGTGATGAGCAATAGCAAGTGTAAAATCATTGTAAATAATTTTGTAAATTTAAAGTGTATATTTGTAATAATTTTAAGTTTTTTACTATATGTGTAGGTACATTTTTTTGTTCCCGTATATCACTTTTCAACATTCTTGTTGGATAAAGTGGTTAAACTATCTCGGGTAATAAACATTGAAAATAAAATAAATACATTTTTATTAGTATATAATACCAACCTAAATATTTATGTAATCAAACATAAACCAATTTAAAAATCGTTATTTCTATTAAGACGAAATTTTATACTATTATTGAATGACTGATTTTTATTTAAATTGCTTATGACATAGTTGTGTCATAACTCCCTATTACTTAGCGTTTTAAGTTTTTGAACAATCTTAGATTCTCAAAAAACTAAATCATAGACATCTTGTTAAGTCCTTATTCCAAAGGCAGAATTTAGGTGACCCTTGAATTAATATTAGCAACAATATCTTTCAGAGATATTGTTTCGGATCCGTATAGCATTATGTGAAAATGTAAGTGTCCTGTGTAAGACAGTAATAAACTATAATAAAAATATAAATACACTGCAAATTAGATCAATAATAATTTTTATATTGTTCTATATTTTAATTAAATTTTTTTGCTCAGCATTAGCTTGAATTATTCTTAGTGGTTCTCTGATATCTGACTTTAACATCCTTTTTGGATATAGTGGATCAACAATTTCGGGCAGCATACATTCCATATAAAACCTAAAATTTAAAAAAAAAAAAAATTATCTATTCAATCTGATTTATGTATTAAATATGTTAATTATTTTGAATTACAATTTCAATTGTTTTTCCATTTTAGTTTTCCAAAATGACGAATCAAATTTAATTTTTAAAATTTGAGTTCAAGAATTAGTATAAATCACGAAATAACATAGATCCCTCTTTGTAATTTTAAGTTGACCTTGAACTTGATAGAAGTGTAAACTTTGAACTTTTAATTTTATTTCATCATTTTCCAAGTACAAAAATAGTATCTAGAATCATACGAGTATATAGGAATATTTAATATTTTAAAGAATTTTCAAACTTATTTAATAACCTTCTTATCTAAAATCGCGTCTCATATATTAGAATAATCTTTTGCAGAGTATGGGCATTTGATTTCAATAAGCGCTGAATCGCCTATTAAGCCATCTGAAAAATAAACAAATATACAAGTAATATATTAGGTAGGACCTATCTATATGCAAAACTAGTTATGCATAAGTCACTGCATAGTAATTATATTACAATTTCATATTTACCTGGTGTAGCTGCAAGATAAGGAATATCTTCATCTACAAATAAACCACAGTTATTTATTTTGTGGTTGGTTATCTTTTCAAAACTAATTTTGGCTAACGGTTCCATTAGAATTTTGGTATAGAATATCATAGACAGTAGCCTTACATAATGTATGTTTCCTCATTCTACATATTTTACCAAAATTTGATGCTGTCAAGCGATTTCGACGTTCGATATGCCATTAAGTTGAATTATACTGATCTCGGGTATTAAATTCTAATATTTTTCGAGCTTCAACTGACATTAATAATGAATTTATAAAACCAGATTTTTTTTTTTCTAGTTGTTCATTAATCATGACATTTTCCAAGGGCTCTGTTAGACCATAGTTTTTGTCTGGACCTGTAGATATTTTTGTCTTATTTACCTTACTAGTGGAAAATTGTAATTTTCTTCTACGGTTGTTAAGTAGCCTTCTCTGTTTAATACCTAAATATTTTTTACCAATACATCCTAAACAGACCAAAACCAAGTTTCTACCAAAAAATTTGAATCGAAATTTATAAAAAAAAAAAATTAAAAAAAAAAAATCTAATTTTTCAAAAGCCTTTATTACTTTTACATGAAAATGTAAGACTTACTCTTCGCTAAGATTTAGCAATCTTTAGTAATCTTGTAAGAACCAAATTCATTAATTTCATTGATACCAGTTATTTCTAAATTATTTTCATCATGCAGTGGAATAATAATAGTTTCAATATTAGGGTAATCGCTATTTATAAACATTATATTAAAACAAATATCTGTAATTTAAGCTTTGTACTTGTGAACGTACCTACAAAACTATTGTATTATATAAAAAAAACACTCAAAATAAAAACTTACAGTTGTTGAATCAGACCATTTTCATTGAAGTCATTATTATCGGCACCAATACTATCGAATATAATTTTAAAATTATTAAAACAGAGTAATAACAACTTCAATAAATATACATTTTCCATAGTCAAAAAAAATATACTAAAAAAACGTCTGAAAAAAACAACCGGATGGGCCTCGCTCTACTGTATAGTTGGGGAAGGAGTGCGACTCGTTCATAGGATAGGTCATTACAATGGATTTGTTAAATTTTAATTCAATGATAGGTATCATTGTATACGAAAAACGATTCTGAACGGAGATGATATGTTTGTCTAGAATATAATAAAATGTTATTTATAAATATTGTAATAAGTATATTTTATTTTGAAACGAAAAATTTAGAAAAATCGAAAATTTAAATTGTCTATAAATAAGTCAAAATATGTCAAAATATTTTGAAAACTTAACCATGTGTAGAGAACGTCAATATAAAGATTTGGTGAAAATTTCATGATGTTGTGGTTTTTCGTTTTTGAGTTAGAGCATTTTAAAAAAACCGATATCATTTGTCAGTCTAGAACATTCTACATTATATTATATTTTACATGTAATTTTATGTCAATATTCGCTGTTCAAACGCTTATAAAAAAATATTGTGCCAATGGATTTTAATGATTTTTGAATGACATTAAGAACTACTTCTGTGGAATCTTCTATTAAATTTTCAAGTATTTCGTAGTAGCCAAATTTTTTTTATCACCGATTATAAAAATAAAATGTAAAAAAATCGAATATTTTAAATGCCTATAAGTGGCTTAAAAATCAATATAATATTTTGAAAAAAATATTGCATAAAAGAAATACCAATCTTAACAGCTGGTAGAAATTTCAAAAATCTGCGACTTATACTTTTTGAATTATAAAAAAATATTTAAAATCGTTTGAGAATAAATCGCTATTTTATGCAATTTCGTAAATATTTAAATTTCAAACAGTCATAAAATTTTTTCCTCTAAATCCGGTAGAAATTTTTTTAAAGATTTTTGAAGAGTAGCTTATAGATAACTTAGTGTTAAAATTTTGAACCTTAAGTATGAACAAAAAAAATTCTATGAATTTTTATCTACAAAATAACTTGCAAATTATCGTGATTTTTACATATTTCGTATAAATTGGAATTTTGAGCACTTATAAAAAAAAATTGTGACTTACGATTTTAGATTTTTTTTTATCAATTAAGGAATAACTTATAAGAAACCTTGTATTAAATTTTCAAGATTTTCTGGGCAGCCAAAAAAATGTTATCGTTATTTAAAAAAAAAATACTTAAAATAATTGAAAATTTCAATTGTCTATAAATAGCTCAATAAAAGTCAAAATACTTTGAAAATTTAATGATGTATAGAGAACGCTAATCTAAACATTTAATGAAAATTTCAAGTATTTACATCGATTAGTTTTTGAGTTATAGCAAAATAAAAAATTTGATTATGTCGAAAACTGGTTTTGCGTAAAAACTCGCGTTTTTCCCAAAATTGTTTAGGGTTTTTCCCGTCGCATTTAAAAAATATTGAAAATTACCAAAAGTACCAAATAGATTCACTTTCCTTTCAGAAAAGTTGCTACATAAGGCAATCGATGCATTTTTACTGCCCAAAATCGTGTCGAGACACAAAAAAAAAAAAAAACACACATCATTGTAAAATCAATACATTCTTCACTCCGTTCAGAATCTAATAAATAAATAAATAAATAAATAAATAAATAAATAAATAAATAAATAAATATATATATATATATGTAATTAAATTATATTTATTTAATAAAAAATAAAAATTAGCTCCTTTGCTTATTACTTATTAGACGAATATTATCCTAAAAATAGCTGCTATCAATCATAATGCACCGGTTTTGTCGTTACCACAGATTTATATTAATATATAATATATCTGTGGTCGTTACCTATTTATAGGAAGCTGATGGACTATAGTATATAGTATACAGGGATGGCGAACCTTTTTGTACCAGCGTGTCAAATAAAAATGTTGGTTGGATTTTGTTTTCCTTGCGTGTCAACTAGTTTGATAACTCTTTTTTAAACTTGAAAATTCCTACATCCATGGTTTGAATGATAAATAACAAGTCATATATTACATTATCAAACAATTTTAATATACTAGATATAGATATCAAAAGTATAAGTAACACGAAAGTATACTTTACATATATGTAAAAAAATTTAATTTATAAAAAATAAAAATAGTGAAATGTTAAAATATAAAATTAATATACATGCACTTTTAATAAGAAATTTGTTGTTGCATTTTATTGGCTAATGAATCAATCCTTGGACTATAACTGGTTGATTTTAGTTGAACACATGCTTCACTTAAATCTGTTTCAAGACAATTCCTTACAGTTGACTTAATACAATTCATTGAAGAAAAAAGTTGCTCACACGCATAAGTAGATCCAAACATTGTCAATATAGAAAGAGCTAATTTTTTCATTGATGCAAATGAATTTGGAAGACTTTTCCACTCATTAAGTATCAAATTTTCCGATTTAACATTCCTACCAATTTCACTATGATTATTTTCCAGCTCATTATTCAATTTAATAAATTTATTTCTCCAAATATTACTTCCATGAAATTCTATTAACTCTATTTCTAAATTTTCAATACTTAACCACTCAAAAAACTAAGTTCAAGTTCGTCAAATTTAATATTATGTGGATTTATTAAAAATTCTAAAGTTGAATCTAGATGACGAAATTGGGAAAATCTGCTTAAAAATAATTCGTATGCATTTTTTAATATTTTTACATATTTTGTCATTATTAATTTCATATCAAGCTGATTATCTTTAAAATGTTTTGAATTTATTAATTGCTTTTTTAAATAAGGAAAATATTTCAAGTTTTCATTTTGTAGATCTTTACAAAGAACTTCAAATTTTTTTTCAACAATTTTAATATTATCAAACATAGTGACCAGTTGTTTTAGTAGAAATTGTTATTAATTTTATTAATTCTTCTTTCATAATATTAGCACTAATAAATTGAACAAAAACTGCTAAACGAGCCTGAGAAGTTACATCTGTACTTTCATTAAGACAAATCGAAAAAAAGTCTGCTGAAGCTAAATCAGTTTGAAGCTGATTTGATATATCACCACTCATACATAAAATTCGTTCTTTAACAGTACTTCTACTAATAGGTAAATCTTGAATACGTTTTATTATTTCATTTTTATTTGCAAAATCTTGAAATAAAGTATTTGATGTCATTAAAAAAACTTCTTTTATGTATTCTCCATCAGAAACTGGTTTACCATGCTGTGTAATACAGTGGGATACAGAAAAACTAGCAGCTGTTAAATCAAATCATTATTTGGCTTAAACGCAGCTTTGAAATTATTTGATTGATTTTTAGAACGTTTCAATTTTTGCGAAATTAATTCCAACTTTTCTTCAGTTGATAAAGAAAATATATTTGTACTAATTGTTTTAAAATGTCTTTTTACATTAAAACTGCGACTAACTACTGTTTCATTACATAAACAACATAACGCTTTATTAAATTTTTGAATTACGCTATAATCTACGGTCCATTGTTCGTGAAATGATCTCCCACTTTTACTTTTTGACATAATTAATTCTACATAAATTTAATATTTTATTAAAAAATATAACCTTTGAATTACTATAAAAATAACACTCACCAATAATGAAAACTGTCAAAACGAATCAAAGACAACGATAAAGTTTAACACATGTACTCGTAACACAGTCGACTCGACGAATGAGTAACGTTAGCAGTGGGCCAGTTTTACACGTTATATTCGTTATATAAATATATACCTTACCTTTTCATATCGAAAAGTAATAAAATTAATAGTTGTTCAGCAGTGAGATATTCAATTCAACGCGTGTAGGTATAATACCATAAACTTAATATTTCATTTTTGTAATCTCAATATATTTTAGTCTACGTCCTACGACCAGTGGTTTTTGATGACAAACTTTTACACAGTTGCGTGTGTCACTAAAGTATACTATAGTGTGCGCGTGTCATTCTGTGACACGCGTGTCATAGGTTCGCCATCTCTGGACTATACCCCGTCAAATGGGAAACCCCAACACTGTACCGAAACGATATCATACAATATCAACTGATTAAATGACATTTGACAGCACTATCTCAGTCGTAAAAAAAATATTTTTAATATTTCATTGAAATATTTCATAAAGCGGGAAATTTTCAATTATGAAATATTTCAAATTTACAACCCTATACTTGTATATCAATGACAAAATATTCCTCTGGCGTTCCCATTATCTTATCATCCAATACGATGATCAAAACATATTTTTTTACACTTAATGTGTACAGTGTACACTTGGAATACCAAAAATTATTACTACGAATCAAGGTACAAATATTTTAGAACGAATTTTAATATTATAACTTATGAAAAATTGTTGTATTCTTTAAATATTGCTGTATTATTCTACGTTATTAGAATTATAATAAAATATAATGAATATAATATGTTACTAATACAATTTTATCAATCAAGGTCTATCTTTAGTAGTACGATATGTCGGGAATTTTCCCGAGGTACAGCTGTAGTAACTTAATTTTTGCTTATTCTCTTGACTAGCTCCGAGTATAATGTTTAACAATGGAAATTGGTTTGAGTTAGTACTCGCTAGAGTGCAATTACATTTTCCCTCGTAGTCATCTTGATCAACACCTTGTGCATATACGCCCAACAGATTATAATTAATTCGTAACCTGGCCTGTAAACATAAACATCAAGCACTTGATGTGATCAATCAGTTCTAAAAAAACTTATGTTTGATGTATGGTTTTGTTGCTCTTATAACTTAATTAAATAGAATATGTAAAAAGTCCATATTGTTCCGAGCTAACTGGAACCCGATACGTGATTAGAATAGTGGTCAGCTATACGATTTATCTTAATATCGATTCGAATCGACTTCTGTATGACAAGAATTACATTATAATCAGTGTACTTTACTACTGCATAGTTTATACAATTACAATTATACAATTCATTGGTAATTGTTTAAATTATCTTTAACAACCTAGCATTCGATAAACAATAAAAACAAATAGTATATTAAATAAATAAATTAACATACTTTGTAAAATATGTTTTCTATTGTATCCATACAAAATCTCCGATCTTTGCTCATTTCCGTTGAACATAGCTAAAAATAAAAACAATATTAAATTAAATAAACGATTTTATTATTTTATTGAATTTAGAAAACTTAAAATTTTTAGCCTATTTTTAGTATTTACAATGACTATAAATAAAGCACAAATACAAACACTTAACGTTGCTGGAACTGACCTAAGCGTTCAATATGTTACTCACAGTCAACTCTACGTCAACCTGTCACGTGTGATATCCAAATTTATTTTGTTTATTTTTGCCCCCGATCCAGAAAAATTTGATAACATCGTTTATAAAGAAATATTTTAATTCTGTGAATTATCAATATACTGGTGTAATTGATATATTTTGTTTATTCCATTGTTATACCTACAATATTTACATACACGAACTTTATTTTAGCACTTCCTACATAAAATCTATGAAATTAAAAAAATTTGCAATATACATCAATTTTCTATTGACACATGCGATATAATTCTTTTTCAACATTATGAAGAATCCACCGCGGTGGCGACGCTTAATGTATATGGCTACATTACTAAAGACATCTGACTAAAAGTGGACTAAAATAAAAATAATTATTCAACATTCAGAAAATAAATAACAAAATAATATCTGGGAAATCTTGCAATAACGAAGCATTGCCAGGTCAACTAGTAAGGAATATATGCATTTGGATAAATAGCTGGATAGTCGTAAACATTATGTTGATGAAATTGAATATTTCATGAAAGAAAGTGATATGAGTTATTTGGTTAAAGTCCACTCACAGTTTCAGAATATTTTACAAAAGTTTGTGTTGTTTATAGAAAAATAAAATTTTCGATTTTCTCAAATTTTGGATGCTTTTACTTATTTTCTACGTTATTTACAATAATAAAAGATCAACTTATCTTATTAAGAAATGTAGTTCTAATATTAAACCAATTATATTTGGTAATTTAAACTGATCGATATTATCTCATTCATTTAGAAACGTTATTTGAAGAGAGAAATTATACATTAGTTTCTAGTTAGAATAAACTAAACCATTTACCCATTCTTGTATTACACCCAAAGGTTGTTTTTCACCCAACCCAACAGTATACTCCCTTTTTCTTTAGTGCTTAGTATGTATAAGAAATTTTGAATGATTTTCTTAACAAATAATATATTTTATATATATAAGTATATAAGTATATATATATATATGTCCTACACCTCCACTTTACTCGGTCAATCACATCTCCTCTGCACACACCGACAGCCCTCATGTCATTCTCCAAAGTCTCCAACCATTTCTTTTTTGGTCTTCCTCTTCCTCTTTTCCCTTCAACGTCCATCTTCATAACCACTCTTACTGCATTCGTTTCCTCTCGCCTCATCACATGCCCAAACCATCTCAGCCTATTTTCTCTCATCTTGTCCACAATTGGCAACATGAGGCAAAATTCTATATATATATATATATTTATATAGATATTTTAATAAATTATTTAATTTGATTTTAACTATCCTGCAGCAATCAATGTTCTTAAAAAAATTCTACTTGGATTATTTTGTAAAAATTTAAATTATATTTCTTGAATTTCCGTAGAAAATATCTTTGCAGTGTAAATACTTGCATGTGTATAAGGGAAATTTTCGTACGAAGTAAAGCCAAAATGTTGTTTTATACTCAATAATCTTATGTATATTGTGTATATTAATTTACTCATATCCAATCCTTTTTGGTTGGCCTGTTGGACACCTCTTTCCTAAACGCATAAAAAAAATATATTTATTATTTTAAAATAATACAATGACTAAATCGTATTTTAATTGAATAAATAGATTTTTTGTGTTACATGTTATAGTGTAAGTATATATTTAGTATTATTGTGTAATAGTTTTTGTAAGAAGTGCTTTTTTGGAGGTAGTTATACTGTTGAAAAAATTATTTGTGATTTAATATTAATATCTATATTTATATCTATATTACTATATAAAATGAAGTCCCTTTTTTTTGTTCGGGATAAACTTCGAAACTACTTATTGGATTGTCACACAATTTTTTTGAATTAAAGAGGACATCACAGAGGTAGTTTTAAGCATAAATTTAGTTCGATTAGTTCATTAATTAATTAATTAGTTATTATTTATTAAAATAATCGTGGGTGGTAACCTTGATAATCTTATTAGCAGTATAAATTTGTATTATTAAGATATAATACGAATATTGGGTATACATGTTGTTGGTGTACGTGCGTTAAACTTCTCGGAACAGTTCATATCAACATGCTAATATCATGCTAACGTTTTGTCAAATAACTGATCCTTTGATGCTTTGGCAAAATCATCGCGAAAGTAAGGTCGACTATGTAGTGCATCGGAAATGGCAGGAACTGTCATCAAATGATATTAGTTTAGACCACAGTATATTTGATGAAGCTTTATTTGAATTAAACAAAAAAATGGAGTTTTATCAGGAAAATCTTTAGTACATTTTGGTTTTCCTATACTAATAAATATAAACAGGATAGCAATTAATATTAAGTCTTTAAGAGAGAAAAATTATGATCATCATTAACTATTACTGTCCGTTCAAAATGAAAATCAATTAAACCGTGAACAAAGAATTGTACATGATTCAGTGATGTCGGCTATTAACAATGATGAAAGCAAAATATTATTTTTTGGTGCTCCCGGGGGCACGGGTAAAACTTTTTTGATTAATTTACTTCTTGCAAAAGTAAGACATGGTGGGAAAATTACTCTTGCGGTACCATCATCTGGCATTGCAGCTACGCTATTAATAGGGGCCGAACAGTTCATTCTACATTTAAACTTTCTTTGAAATATAATAATGACGATGTTACGTGTAACGCGTCTTTTAAATTATCCTACTTATGGCTTTATATTAAAAAAAAGAACTTAACACTAATATGAGATTGATATGTACCGGTCAGATAATATAAATGTTGCCAAAGATTTACTTTTTATAGGTAGGTAATGGCGAATTTCAAGCAACGAATGATAAAATAAATAATAAAAGTTTCAGTAATTCAGTACCCATTATAACAAAACTGATTCAAAACGTGTACCCCAATATTCAAAATATATCTTTTAAATCTCTGAAATGATTTCAAGAAAGGGCTATGTTGTCACCAACAAATGAGAAAGTTGACAAATTAAATTATTTGATTCTATCTAGGTTTGACGCACAATCACAAACGTACTATTCAATTGATACACATTTAGAAAAGGAGGATGCAGTCCATTTTCCAACTGAATTTCTTAACTCTTCAACACATTCTGAAGTCCCACCATATATAAAGATTTTGAAAACAGGGGTACTTCGGTATTACTAAATTTGGGCCCACTCATACAATGCAACGATGCAAGACTGAAAATCAAAGAATTGAGAAGTTTATTGCTCGTGTGCATAGTCTGAACTAGCTGCGGAGCGGGAGAAACCTTGTCTTATCACCAACAATACCAATTTTACCCTTAGATTTACCTTTTAAGTTTAAATGTATTCAATATCTTTTTAAATTAGCATTTGCAATGACTATAAATAAAGCATAGGGACAAACACTTAATGTTGCTGGAATTGACCTAAGCGTTCGATATTTTTATCATGGTCAACTTTATATAACCATGTCACGTATGACATTCAAATTGAATTTGAATATTTTTAACTCCGATCCAGAAGCAGTTGATAAAGTCGTTTAAAAATAAATATTATAAGTCTTTGAATTATCAAAATACTGCATAATTCATATATTTTGTTCTCTTCATAGTTATACCTACAAAATGTACATATACGAACTCTAATTTTAGTGCTTCGTACTTTAAATCTATAAAATAAAAATAAATTACAATAATCATCAATTTTTCTATTGACACAAGCGATGTAATTTTTTTTTAAAATTATGAAGAATCCGCGTTAGCGACGCTAACGAAGAGAAGATAGTTTGCTATAGTAAAGGGTAAACCAAGAGTTAGTCTAAGCTTATTTAATGTTTAATTGAAATTATAATTTATAGATTTTGAACGATGTGGGCTTGTGTGGCTTGTTGTAAAAACATATAAAAGCTAATGCAAATTATATTTTTACATTGAGATTAGTATACCATCTAGCTGAAAATTACTGAATCATTTTTATACCAGATATGTTTTGAATTAAAATTCCTATCTAATGAAAACAAACCCATGGGTTTATGCAACCACGAAAGAAAATAGTTTATTATACAATAAATAGTCATGCATGAAATAATGTCAATAGTTGTTGAGTGATAAATATATAAAAATTAAACTATAAACAAATCGTGAGTGAATGCAATTATAGGTAGGTATAATGCAGTTTTTAAAATGGGATACCAGAAGAGTAATATTAAGGCAATATCCTTATATTACAAGATAATTATGTGAAATATTATAATAATTATGCATATAATGTATAATTATAATTATATTATTTATACATATTATAATATATATATATATATTGTAGTCTGTTTTAAAATCAGAATCAAAAATTAATTTACAAGATGATTATACATTTTTATTCTATGAGTACCTATTTATGGTAAACTTTTTTATATCCTATTAACATGTTTCAAATGTATGGGTACGTCAATTAAGGTCATATTTCCCTACTAGATTAATTGAACCATCCTTAATAATCATATCTTCTTGTTTATCCTGAAATGGACAATCATCATCTGATTTTGAATTCAATAAATAAAAGTCAACATGAGAGTTTAAATTCTTGAAATTTAAATCTGAAAATAAAGAAAACAAATCATTAAATTAGTTGTAACTTTATAATAATAAATTACAAATATGCTGCTCGTATACATATATGTACTGAAAAGTTATAAACTGCCATTAAGAGTTCATGATATATCTCTAATTTAAGCATCAAATCACAGATAACATGAAATAAAAACATTATTTTTATAATTATTATAGATCAAACAATTATTATTTATTATTTTTTTTTTTGAGGATAATTTTATTTGTGACGTAGCTTTTTTATTCTTGTATTGGTACAAATAGATTTGTAATTTTAAAATTTGGAAATTTTTAAAAATACTAATTTTTAAAGTTGAATGTTTTTTCATAAGAAATGTTCTTATTATAAATGTCAAACATTCGGTCACACACAAAATTACTGTCCCAAAACTGCTGTATGCGTCAAGTGTGGTGAAGGTCATAGAGCCACAGATTGCCCTAAACCTAAAAAGGCAAAAGCAAAATGTGCTAATTGTGATGAGAATTACAAAGCCAACTGGAAGGAATGCTCTGCATATAAAAAAGCAATAGAAAGAACAAACCCGAAACAAGTCACTGCTGTGCAAAGAATACAACAGAAATCAACTCAGAATGTCACAGAAAATGTTTCATACGCGCAGATGGCCAGTACTTCAAGAGTTAACCAAACTGCATCGCAAACATCAATACAACAATCAAAATAAAATATTGGCCCTAGGCTCAATGACATTTTAGTTGCGCTAACCAATGTAACACAAACACTAGCAAATATTATAGCGAGAATGGACAAATTAGAAACAAAACAGACTAAGTCCAAAAACACGAAACAGAAAAAGAAATGAAGCCTACACTTAGGATCATAACATGGATCGCCAACGGGTTAGTATAGCGCAAACAAGAGCTCGAAGACCTCTTACACAGAGACAACATTGATATAGCTCATATATCTGAAATCCACTTTACAGCGTGGACCTTTCTAAAAATAAGAAACTACCGAACGTATATTACTTTACATCCCAGTGGTAAAGCTCGGGGTGGTACTGCTGTAATAATAAAGGAGTCCATAAAGCGCCACGAACACGAATAATTCTCCAAAAATCATATACAAGCTACCAGTGTTGTCGTTAATGACGGGATAAACAATCTCTTAGTCACTGCAATTTACTGTCCACCGCAAGGGGGTGCAGATGAAATGAATTTCACTGAATTTTTCCATACCCTGGGCACTAAATTCGTAGCTGGAGGAAATTATAACTCCAAACATACACATTGGGGATCGAGACTTATCACCCCAAAAGGACGTACTCTGTTAAAAGCTGCAAACAACATCAATGCTGAAATAATTTCTACAAGGAAATCAATGTATTGGCTAACTAACCAGAACAAGATTCCAGATTTACTTGACTTCTTCGTAATGAAAGGTATATCTTCTAATTACGTCGAAATAAAAGAACTCATAGAATTAACGTCTGATCACATACCAGTGCTTCTTACATTAAGTTCTAATGCCATAAAAAAACAATGCAAGGTGTTGCTTACCAATAAAAAAACTGACTGGAACTTTTCCCGGGCTAATTTAGATGAAATAATAACCCTTTCTGTAAGGCTTAGAATACCAATTAAAATTGATAGCGCAATTGAACAGCTAACTAACAATGTTGTTAAGGCAGCGAAATTGGCTACACATAAAATACCAGCAAGTAGAAACCATTAAATCACCTACCCAGTGGAAGTCAGAGAACTAGTAAAAGAAAAGTGAAAAGCACGGAAAAAATGGCACCAAACGAGAGATCCTTCAGATAAAACTATTTGGAATCGCACTAGAAGACTCTTATATCATAAAATAAAAGAAGTCAAAAACGAAACATTTAAATCTTACTTGAAGAATCTTTCTGCAACAAAAGACACCGATTATTCGCTGTGGAAGGCTACAAAACAAATAAAAATGCCTAGAGCCTATGTACCACCAATTCGTCAAGAAGATGGATCATGGGCACGCTCTGACCAAGACAAAGCTGAAACGTACGCACGTCACCTGGACGTCACAGCGTCAACCATTGTCCGAAATACGTGAAAAGATAAAGCACTTCACACCAAATGAAATGGCAAAAGAAATCGATATGAATATCAATCTAAAAAAAGCATCTGGCTATGGCCAAATAAACCCAAAAATACTGAAAGAATTACCCAAAAAGGCGATCATTCACTTAACATACATCTT